>BQNB010060989.1:3165-33276 GCA_026074375.1 Tanacetum coccineum
TTCAGCTTATACGTGGGCTTATGAGCTTATTTGATTTCAGCTTAATAACATAAGCCTCGATTTTATGGCTCATATTAAGACTTATGGGTTTATATAAGTTTATCATAACGTAATAAACTTATATAAGCTCACAAGTCTCAAAATAAGCCGGAATATTGGGGCTTGTGTTATATAAGCCGAAATCAAATAAGCTCATAAGGCCACATATAAGCCGAAACAAACACCCCCTAAATATGATCTGGATTATGTTGTGCTTAATGGCTCAAGACAGGTAACATTTAAGCGGGTAAAAGTGGGTAGTTTTTAAAGCGGGTAAAACCGACGATTACTTCAAAAGTTAGATTATTGTCTACACCCGTGACTCATTTGACCCGTTTATTTGTACCTTTTATTTATGTAACTCGTATGACCCATTTATAAGTAGATATGTCGGCCAAGATCAGCTACACATAAGCAACTTGCGTATGCGTGAAAATAATAAAGTATGCAAGTGAAATTACTCTGGGTGATGAACGTTGATAACTCTTGTTATGATTCTGCGTGTGGTGGCGTCTCTTGAGAAAATCGGATCGCTAACTCTTTGAATACAGTCGATATAATTTGTGCAGACAACTCATAATTATTTTAATGTGTATTTTCCATTTAATTTTAGTCGCTTATGTAAGTGCATTATGATACTTGATGACTTGATGTGATATGTAACATTATTATGTTTGTTACCGACCTCGGCTTAAGAAAGTTCTAAAATGTTAGTCGAAGAAGATTTTAAATTAATTTCAGGCACACACTCATACAGGTTTTGTTACATTTCAGATACCATGATGATTAAAAATCCTATGTTAGCAATGATTTGGTTGAACGAACGCACTGAACTTTCCATGTAGATGTTGATGGGAACCAAGATCATATGACCACCATTCATGGGAAAATATCATAGTATTATCATACCTTACAGATAGTGTTTTATTTTAGTGTATGTAGCATTTAAGATATCATTTTCAAATCATTTAGTTAAAGTTTTTGCTAGAGGCGGAGACTGGGCTGAGTTCTCATTACAGTGTATCTTTTATCATATCTGAAAAGGTAACTCATATTTCATATTGTAAATTGCTATTTTTCAAGTTAAAGTTATTTTTTTCACAATCAGATGTCCAACAATTAGTCTTTAAGAACTTTGGTCCATTATGGTGCATTCTTATTGCCTTACTAATGATTATAGGAACTGATTTAGTGATTTTGCTTCTGCAAAAGCAGTTACAAATGAGATGTCAGTTAAAAAAGTGATTACGAATACGACCAACATTTTTTTCGATGAGTAAAACAGAGCATCTGTCTAACCTGTAGAGCATTGTTAAGTGCACATGAACCATATACCGAAGTTCTCAGACCAGTGTTTGTGCATAGCATAAAGAAAAAAGACGGTAACACAGTAACTACACGGTACAATCCAACACGACTTTCCTCGCACATCTTATTTTCATTTAAAAAAAATCATATTGAATGATACAAAAACTAAAAAAGACCACTTACAATCATTTAGTTGACACACACAAACATACATTACCTGCTTTTTGTTATAGACTTGTGCTTCCTTGTTTTGAACCGCCAAACACCCAAATACTCATAACATCACTTTCAGCTGCAAATGGCTATCAAAACCTTTAGCTGGAAACAACATCAATATCAAAAAAAGGAATTAACAAATCCCTAAATTCTGACAAAACCCTAATTTCAAAACGAACATAAAATCAAAACAAAAAAGTACAATCAATATAACTATAATTTACAATTAAGCATATAAAAACCCAAATGAATACAAATTACTTACATATGTATTTAGTCACCACTCACAGCTACACCAACGACATGCTTTTTTTTGCCTTCCAAAACTGATTCGGTAAAGGGATGAGTATTAACAACCATATAAGACCATCGTTTTTTACCTCTATACAACTTCAGTTTAGCAAAGACGGTGGTTAGGTGTGTGTGGGTATGGAGAAAGCTCTGGAACAATGGTGGGATAACTCACCGTTTGATATACGTATAACTATATGTTTTAGTTGGGCCAAAGAGATAGGCCACATTGAGCCCACCAATTGTATATTATTTTGACTTTTATAAAAAAAAATTGCATTTGGTTGCACACCGTGGCGGAGATAGGGAGAGGCCCGGGAGGCAGGTGCCTCTTAGCAAAAAAAAATGTAGTGTAAATTTTTTTAAAATATCTGTCTTTTTTTGTAATTTACCCGCTTAATAACTAATTTATAATATAGTTCCTATAAATTATCGAAATGTGCCTCATCGAGTAAAAATTTCTGACACCGCCCTTGATTGCACATATTTGCTAAGTGATTGAAGTCAAACAAAAAGTTTCTCATCTCAACTTTGACAGCTACTTATCATAAGGTTATCAGTATATGTCTAATATTATCAAGTATGTCGTTGTTATGTTTTCAACAATGTATACTATGCATTGGTAACCATACATGATACATTCAAGGATTCGTAAAAACGCTTCTATTTTATTAGATTGAACGTGTGGTTGTTGCATCTTCTATATGATCTTGTAAGATTGTAATTTGTAACTTTGACATATATATGAGTATGACATATCATATTTGTCAATTATTGTTATATACTACTTAGTTCCTAAGCCTCACGTAACCCATTTATTAACATAGCATAGAGATATGATTTCACTAAGGGCCCGTATTAGAGCAATACAAAGTTTTACATAAAACTATTAAGTAAAATAATGTCAAATTTATTGTACATGTCTTGTAAAAAAAGAATTTTTCACCTTGTCAATGGAATAAGTTTGTCTGATCTCAACATAAACAAAGAGACATGTTTGATTCTACCAATACACACCAGTGCTTTGATTTAGCAGGTAAACAAAGAACCATTGTTTTATAAAAAATGGTGTCTAAACATAAACACATAAGACACTGTTGTTCACATAACACACCAGTGTCTTTTATTGTGTAAAGAAGATGTGGTTATGAGCACCCCAAAACCACTTTTTAAATACGATTTCTATTTGAAACATGTTTTTTTCAATAAAACCCATATTTCCGATTCATATCCCTTCCCACTAGTATTTGTCATAGAGATCTAGGGTTTATACATAACGCGATCTTTTTTTGAGGGGGGGGGGGGGGGGTGTTTATAAGCCTTTATTTAGTAGTAGTGGGTGATATTACTAATAATTTTATTTGGTGAAGGAATGAGACTTTGATAGGGATTCGAGAGAATATTCGTTATAATATGCATAATCTCCTAGTAAAGAGGTTTGAAGAATGTGAGTGAGGTATTCGAGAGGGATGATAAATTGTTTATTTAGGCTCCAAAAGCAAAAGCGAATACTTCTTTCCTCGTCTCTTAAGATTTCGGCTGAGGAGAAGAGTTCGAGCAAGAATCTAGGATGAATATCCTCGCCGACATCGTATAGACATTGAAGATGGATGTCAGATAATTTTTAATTAAGGTTAGTGTGTTGAGCGAATTCAGGATGCATTGTTCGACCCTCATGAATGGATCTATATTCCAAATCACAAATGATAAGTTTTAGGTGCAATGGGATATATTTTTCTCTTGAGATTTTAGTATTATATATTTTAGTGAGTTCTAGTTCTTCTCGAGATATAGTGGCAACTAGCAAACAATAAAAATGATAGTTTATAATGTGAATCCCGGACTTGGTTTTACATATCTTACGAAAATATAAAAACATTTTTTTGTAAACAAAATTCTTTTTCTAATTGTTGAAAGAAATTAAGGTTTTTAGACTAAAGCTTCCCCTTCCTTTTAAAAAAAACTTAATTAAGGGAGAATAACATCTATACTTATTTGAAGGAAAAATTTGATAACATGGATCATAAGAACCCTTAAATATGATTTTAGTGTTCAATATACAAAATAGGAAAAATCAAGAAATGATATAGAGATTGAAGACTTACAGTCAACGATTCTTGAGAAATAAGGACGAGTTAGATAGAGATGATTTGGTTTTTGATCTTGTTTTTGAGTGGCTGAGTTGGATATTCGAGAATGAATGGGAGGAGAAAAATGGGTTCTGAGTTAGTTTAACAGGTTGTCGGTTCTGTTCGACAGAGAGAACCGGCTTTATCCGACAACGGAGCCGGCAAAAAATATTATTATTTTTTTATTATATGTTTTTTTAATTAATTTTTTTAATAATGATTTTGTCAAATGGGGAAAGGAAAGGAAACAAAGGAGAATTTGGTAGGCAAGTTTTAGAGAGAAAAGAGTGCAAAGAGGGCGAGAAAGGACAAAGCGAAAAGAGATTTTATTTGTATTTTAAGAAGCGGATTTAAAATAGAAAATTTGAGGGATGAAAGGAGATACAATTTTTCACGGAGGAAATATGCAAGAGTTGCAAAGAGATGAAAATATTCCAAGATGCGCTAGATACTCATGATAAGGACATATATAAATTAATCGCAAAGATCTCATAATAATTCGAGAAAAAAATACCTTTTAGTGATTTAGTTTCCCCCTTTTTGAACAAATAGACACGAAAAGCTTTTTGAAAGGAGATTGAATATTAAGTAGTCATGCTTAATATTCGAGACTTTATGTTTAGACACCGTGTCTCTGACGAGGTGTGAATTTGATTTGAAGAAGAAGTCGCAAGAGTGTGCTAGACAAAAAAAATAACACAATAGTATTTTAAAGTAATGAATCACATAGCACTTATGCAATTATTTCATAGCTAGAATATGATCACAATGAGCACCTAAGAAGAGAAGGGATAAAAGATTGTGTACCTTTTAGCATTGTGTGTTTGCGACACGTGATCAGTACTAAATAATGATTTATTTTTTTTAAATAATTTTATTATAAAAAAAATTGAGAAGACTTTAATAGTAAAAATGATTTATATGAATTGATCACATTTAGCCTAATTAAAATGTCCAAGAGATTTTTTTGCAAATATAAGCCTAAACCATTATTTTTATTATAATTCAGCTCATTTAAAAATGTTAAGTTCAAAGAGAAATTTTAGTCAGACCCGCGGTTCCATTACATGTGCATTGCCGGTTCCATTCTTGAACCGAACCGGTGGAACCGACTTGTTGGGCCAGGATGAGATTTTGTTCTAGTCCAGCAGTTTCCCTTTTTCTTGATCATCCTTCAAGGAGCTTTTAAGAAAACAAATTACATAATAGATCTAAAAAAATAATTGTAGTTTTCGAAATTCATTTGATCGTTAAGTTTTTTAAGTTTTTAAAATACAGTATACTGTAAAGAACTTTGATAACCTTTGATGGTACCGATTGTTAAAAACTAGAAATGGGGGGTTGAATAGTTTTCCCCAATCAAAATTTTGATTAAGTATTTCTGGTTGATTATTTTTTGATCTATTGATAGAAGGATATAAATAATTATGTTAGCATGATCATCATGATCATGATCATGATCGTTCACATTGGTAACTTGATGAGGTGTCATTTTATACATTTTTTTGGGTCGTTTAACCCCCTAAATCGTGCATTTATGCCCAAAATAGGTACTTAATCGTTCCTTTTTAGGTATTTCACATTTGGAAGACATTTAAAAGAATTACACGTGACTTGGGCTCATTTGGAGAGAAACGGACAAGATTATGGACCTACACCAAATCCACAAAGAAGTATTGTTCACAGAACGTGGAGATGGCATCGCAAGCATAAAGCGACGTCGTCGTGACCTATCCAGTGACGGCGTTAGAGATTCGGTGACGGAGTCATAATGTAGCTGACCTAAAGAAACCCTAGAAGATTCTAGATAAAGATGATCATTCGACGTGCTCGCGAAGTACCAGATATTGTTTTGATCATAACTCCTTCATACGAACTCGGATTTTGACGATTCAATAGCCCACGCGTTCAGAACGAGAAAATCTACAACCTATGCAGGAGCTGACGCCGTGACGGCGTCGTGGTTTTGGTGACGGCGTTGGGAAGGTCGGTTTAGGTTTTGCCTATAAATACAACCTCATAACTTTGTTTTTATCAAGCCCCAAACCCTAAGTCCGATTCTAGGGTTTGGGTAGGTGTTTTTCCAGCAACTTAGAGGGTCTAATTCAATCCATAAACATTTTGTAATGATTTGATTAATACTTCTATCTTAATTCATGTCTTCAATTCTTTTTGTTGATTATGATTTCTATTCTCTTTTAAGTATGCTTGGTTAATTCATTTAGTGTTTGCTTAGATGTTATAATCCCTGATATTGATTGTTTATTTGTGTTAGTTGATGATTATTGATGTTTATTATGCATGTTTGATCGAATATCCATACGCTTTCATACTATAATCGATTGATTGATTTGTAATAAACTAGTTTGCATGATTAGATAACCTTAACGTGTGATCGGTTTATTCTTGATCATTTAGCAACCTAAAGGCCTCTAAGAGACATGACTTAGCAACCTAAGCATTGACAAGTTAAATTGGCGATTTGTATGTGGTGTTTTTGTGTTTAGTTAGTCAAAAGATGCAACCATAGGCTACTTAGTAATACTGGCAAACTAAGGGTCCAAAGGTCAAGTTATGCATGATAGTGGAAATCTTAATGCTTTATGCTTGTGTTCGTGTCCGATTGAGCAACCTCATAGACATTGGCCATAGGTGTAGAAGGGAGAGAGGATGTGAACGCTTAACCGATCTGTATTAGTCATGAACCCACATCAATAATTCATCTAACTAGTTAAGCACAATACATATTTAAGATTAGGGAGAATTTCATCTAAGTAAATACGCTTCTTTGCATCATGTTTTTCTAGCTTATTTTATTTATAATTAAGATTAGTTATTAGCTTAATCAAAACCCCCCATTTAAAACCAGAGATTTACTTGCTTTAAATTAAACCAATAAAAGACCAAAAACAATCATCCCTCAATCTTTAGATTTAGGCGACATACACTTCGAACCTACCTCACTATTCCCCTAGAGAACTATCAATCCCCCAGACTTACCTATAATACACTACAACGGTTAGGTTCACTGCCTAGGAGGATTGTAAAACTTTTGTGGTTTTGCGAAATTCCGCATCAAGTTTTTGGTGCCACTGCCGGGGAATAGTCTAGGTTTTGTAGTCTATTTAGCTTAGGTCTACTCACTAGATTCCTATCAAGTGAGATTTTTTTTATTTGTAGCTTTCTCATAGTCTATCTTTTCTTTGTTCCTTTTGTTTTGTAAATCACCCTTTCGTTCACCACCATGACGTATGAAAGACCACCAACCAACCCCTTTCAAAACCCATCAAACATTATTTATGAGCATGAAGAAGCAGGTTTAAGGACTCACGCAAAACGATTGTTCAGGAATGAGAATAGTTGGGTAGAGAGGCACTCGTGTATAGCATGGGATAAGGTGGTTAATCAAAATCTACAAAATACCTCATCTAGTGAAATTAATGAACCAAATGAGCCTTTACCTAGGATCGATTCGTATGAACAACCTTCGTGTTTAGGATCAACTTTTTGTTAGTAAGACCCTTAGGAGAAGTGACCAAATGCATCAACTTTTTGAGAAGAGCTCCCTAGCAATGACCCGTAAGTTGGATGACATGATAGAATTGCCTAAGTCACAACCTAAGGGAACATATAACAAGGATTTAGAATGTGAGATAGTTATGGTTAAGATGCCTAAGTGCATGGCATGGTTAGACGATGAGCCTATAGGTGATCTAGATACGATGGAGGATAAGGCGAAAAATCCAAGTCCACAAAGTACCCCACAGGTTCTCCCATCATTTGTGGTATACACACCACCCGTGACTCACCCGGAAGAAGTTGAAGAGACTATAGGAATCCCAATGGAGGTAGAACCTTTAGACCACATGAAACTAGAGGATCTAGGCTTAAATACTAATACTCATGACCTCTTTTTTTAGTTCTAAGGGATTTCTAAGTGTTGATGAACCAGAGCCTTAACTTTTACCTAATTTTTCACCCTTAGATGTAAGTCTAGGAGGCAAAAGAGGAACTGACCCTCCCATCAACCAATATAGTCCGGGTAGTTTTAGGATGAAGGTAGTAAAACCCTTTACTATTCATACATCGCTTTGACCCCACGTGGCATACTTCCATCAAAATGGTGTGTATCGCTACTATCACCCACACTTAACCTCAAGTGTAGGGGAGACCTACCTTTTACGCGTCAAATAAGCGTAGAGTCAGGCTCGTGACTCGAACAAAAACAAATGCTTGTTGGGAGGCAACCCAATCTTTTATTTCTTGCATATTAGGTGTGTCTTATGTGTTTTACGTGTCTTGTATATCTTGTGTGTTTGTTTCGAGTCATATGATTGTATTGTCAAATCTCAGGTTTTATGCAGTATTTGGTGCAGGAAATAACTTAGAAGATTGCGTACATGAAATTTTTCATCAAAAACAAAAAGTGAATTTTCACAGAGTGTGGAGACGACGTCACAGATTGTATGCGACGCTGTCAGCTCGACCTCTGTGACGATGTTAGGATATTCCTGACGGCGTCATGAGGCCAGCTACTAGAAAATTCAAAATTTTTAAGTATTTTTGAAAATATAACTTGTGTAACATCTAAAATATGTAATTCTTTTGTAAATCTACAAAAACCTGTGATATGACATTACTCTCATCCTATCTTTATTGCTTTCATAGAGTCTAAACTTAGTTAATGAGGTTGTATTTATCATTCACCCGTGGATTTTACGCTTGGTGTAGTTGTCTTTGTCTTTGATTACAGGTTATATTTGATGAGAAGAAGCTTTGAAGTTCTTAGGAAGTTTCATTGGACAATTCTTGGATGACGATTTAACCAGTTATCGCATGTTTCTTCTCCCATTATTGAGTAAACCAGGGGAGTACTAGTTTCTTTTTCTTGTTTTCTTTTCCCTTTATTCGTTTAAACGGGTACTTTTAGAGAACATTAGGGACAATGTTCAACTTAAGTGTAGGGGGAAAATAAGCCTTCGAAACTATTCTTTCATTTATCAGTTGCTTTGTCCTTAAAAAGATGGGTAATATATCGAAACTAGCATAAAAGGGAGATTTTTACCAAAATTTAAATTTTTTTACGACACATACCAACGAAAACCGAGTATTACTAGCGTCTCATAGATAGGAATTTATATGACTAGCACAATAACCCTCAAAATTCTACCCAAAAATGTGAGGTTCACCCTTAGATCTTTAGGAATTCGGGTACTTATCGTCGGTAACCCAAGATGATTTTATCTTTACCCGGTTCGAGTTAAGGAGTGAGCAGTCACATGTGTCTATTCCGTCGTTACGCATGTGTATGTGTAGTCTTCGTTGCCTTTTCTGGAATGTCTGGTGTTAGTAAAATTCATATGAGTGTACCGGTAGCATATTAAATTCTAGAACTTGTTTTTGTGATGCATTCCGAGACCGCATAGTAAGTATTAGGATTTGCTTGATAAGAGGCATTAGGAATAACCCATGTTTTAAACCTGTAACTGTTATGATGGTCACCTCGATCATATAACTATCCCACACCCTTGCCATGCACTCACCTTTAGTGCAGGATACCCTAGTACAACCCTCCGAGCCTATCCTTTTTCACGGTTCTTGTAATTTTCTGGTTAATCCGGACTATTAATGAAGAGCATTGACACCCTTACACCAATCGTTACACCCAAAAAGCCTTAGCCTACCTTATATGTACTCACCTTTAGTACATTATTGTTTTAACCCAAGTTAATTATTGAGTACACGGTTGCTAAGTCTTTATCCTTGTAAATACAGTTTTGGGACGATTGGGATTCATGGTAGTATTTATTTCGCGGAAGAATGGGGAAGAAAAGTTAAGTCAATACCCCCATATGTTTGTCAAATGATCTCCATGTTATTTTGATCCACCTCAATACGGGTCATTAGTTAGATTGTAAATATCGAGCATGTAAAAGCTCAAGTGTAGGGGTACGTGTTATAAACCCCCATGTTGTATTATGTTACTTATAAAAAAATGAGAAAAGAAAAAGAAAGAGTTTGATGTAGAGTTGTGTAGAGTCTGTATATCTTCGTCCGAGTCTTGGCTTAGCAACCAAACCAAAGTGTATTCGTGTAAATAATTAGCTAACCCTTCCACTCCAAATTCACCCAAAGCCACCCAAATGTATCCCATCCTCTTATACCTACACCCAACAACCCTTTAAAAAGACCTCTTAGATAGTAATGAATAATGCTTGCGCCTAGAGGTAGAGGTTTGATCCTTTACTAAGCCTATGGTAATTTATATGCTATGACAGGTAATGAGTCTGTGATTTTACCATTTCCCTTTTTATGTTATAATTTATTTACACCCGAGAGAAAGATATATTTCCCCAAAACACTTTTGTTGAGGTTGTGTGTATGCTTTTCGGCTTTAACTACGAAGTATAGAATGTTGAGTTGTAAAATACCTTTTAAAGTGTATGGTTAAATGACCCTAATAATGCTTTTTGTCTAGGTAGAGAAAGCCCATTTGCTTGAGGACAAGCAAATCCCAAGTATAGGTATATGATGAGGTGTATTTTATACACTTTTTGGGGGTATTTAATCCCTAAATTCATGCATTTATGCCCATAATAATGGTTACTTAATTGTTCCTTTTCATTTATTTAGCATTTGATGGCATTTGGAGGTAAATACTCTTGACTTGGCTCATTTGGAGCCCGAGTGAAAGAGAGAATCCCCAAACACTTATGTGAGGTGCTAGTATATATTTTCCATGCTTTTAATTATAAGGTCTAGAAGGTTGTGTTGTAAAATATGTTTAAATAGTAGGTAAAATGACCCTCATATTGTTATTGTTTAGGTAGAAAAGCCCATTTACTTGAGGACAAGCAAATCCCAAGTGTAGAGGTATTTGATACGGTGTCATTTTATACACTTTTTCTGGGTCATTTAACACCCTAAATCATGCATTTATGCCTAAAATAAGTACTTAATCGTTCCTATTCAACAGCCCACGCGTTCAGAACGAGAAAATCTACAACCCATACGAGATCTGACACCGTAACAGCGTCGTGGTTTTGGTGAAGGAGTCAGGAAGGCCAGTTTAGGTTTTGCCTATAAATACAACCTCATAACTTCGTTTTTATCAAGCCCCAAACCCTAAGTTTGATTCTGGGGTTTGGATAGGTGTTTTTCCAGCAACTTAGAGGGTCTAATTCAATTCATAAACATCTTGTAATGGTTTGATTAATACTTGTATCTTAATTCATGTCTTCAATTCCTTTTGTTGATTATGATTTCTATTCTCTTTTAAGTATGCTTGGTTAATTCATCTATTGATGATTGTATGAAACCTAGAATGTAGATCTTAGTGATGTTGCTTCTTGTGATGGATGTGCACGTTAGGTCATAGAAAACCAGCTTTCTGTTAATAATTGTTGTTGATATGTCTAGAGAAACGTGATTGTGTAGAAAGGATACCATCGGGTAACAGTCTTCATACTACCTTGCCCCCTAATATGGTTGATCTACTTTTAATGTATTTTACATGCACTTAGTAAACTCCTAGGGGCCGTGTAATAGTCTTCGTACTACCTTGCATGTGCGTTGTTCTAGTGGCATACTAAGTAGACGGCGGGTTCATATAATTCGTTCATGCTTTAGGAAATAGTTATACAAATCATCACAAGGGTGACAAGGCAACAACACTCAGAGAAGCGATCCAGGGAGTAATACATGATTAAATAGACACAATCTTTTATCTTATTGTTATCACCATTAGCGTAGAATTATATCATTAGTTTAAATAGCTAAAATCAAACCCCTGTCCAATTATATGATTTACTTGCTTTCCATAAAATACAGAAATACAAAAATAATCTTCCCTCAACCCTTAGAATTCTGTTAGACCGTGATCAAGCCTTCCCAACCTATTCCCCGAGTGAACTATAAACAAACCCGAGTCTTGCCTATACTACACTACAACGATTAGGTGCACTGCCTAGGGATTGTAAAACTTCTCGTGTAGAAGTCCTACGATAACCGCACATCAATTGATAACACTAAGTGTCCTCCCTCTCTTCTAAAAGAGACCGAGAAGATTAAATTTGGGAAAAGATAAGGAATCCCTAAAGCCCAAATCACATTGAGCGTGGTTACTCTATCTGTTGTGAAAAGATAATTGACATGATCAATTCAATCAAGGATCCTAGAGAGGAAAATAGGGTCATGTTCATGTCAATCAATGATGCAATAAAACTCTTGCTAGCCGTTGCTACCAACATGAGTTGCGTTGTTGAGAACGACATAGGCAAGGAAGGATCTAAGGATAACTTTAAAGAAAAAGATGCTTGAGTTGTATTCAATATGGTTGTAACTCTAAATATTGAACTTATGTGCTACTTATGTGTGAGTCAATAATATGTGTTTATTACCTCTATTATGCTCAATAAAGGTGATTAGAGTCATGAATACACTAATCTATGTTTCCAAGTATCCAACGGGTAAACTAACCCATGTTGGACTTAAACATGTATATATGTTTGTTGCTTGGTGTTTTGTCTATTTGTTGCTAGTTGTAGCCAAGCACGCCTAGAAGGTAATGCTCTTGACCTAAAGATCCCCGCCTTGGAACAAGGGGGAAAAACGATCTAGGGGGAGCACGCATAAAGATATCTATTTCCTACCTCTACAAAGATATCTATCTTCATTTAAAAGACCAAGATCTTGCCTTTTTGATTTTACAAAATGGGGAGAAAGAAAGCAAAGCTAGTATTAACGGAAGCAAAGAACTATAGCTTAAAGAGGAGAAGAAAAGATACTAAAGCTCATGGGTGAAGACAATGTTCAAGATTCACCAAATTACAAGGCCAAGATCAAGACACAAGCTACATCAAAAAGGGGGAGATTATTGGGGCAACATTGATTAAGATCTCCTTTATGTTTTAATGATGACAAATAAACATTCAAAACACTTAAAATAACAAACTATAGCCAAAATCCAGAAAACCGGAACTGTGCTCCTGGCGTGCCAGTCAAGTGTCAGCGCGTAAGCTAGCGGGCCAGTGGTTGTCCTATTTTTACGGATTTTGAAATGTCGGCTTTCCTCTTACCCTACACATGTGGTAACTTCAATAAAGGTATGTACATGATACTTGAGCATTTAAAAACACTCTAATGAGGTTTAGACTTAGAGAGGAGCAAAAACAAATCCTCTCATTTTTCAACAAAATGCCAATTCAATTCTTTTATCAAACGCCTCTAGCCAAGGCTAAAACTTCTTTCTAAACATATTATGAATATACTTTTAACATACCATCAAATGAAAGTATTCATTTGATCTTAATCTGGATTTACATTGTTCCTAATCACGTAACGGGTTTTACTCCCTTATTGGTCAAACAAAGTCAAAGGTCACTTTGAGTAAACACATCCTTTCCCATTATGTATATGATTTAATTGAGATGCAAAGCACTTAGCTTGTTTTATCCATTGTTGATAATCATGGTTTAAAGTCTAAATGACTAATTGAGTTTGTGGTAATTAAAGGAGATGAGGTGTCATTTATACACTTTTTCAGGGTCGTTTAACCTCCTAAATCATGCATTTATGCCCAAAATAGGTACTTAATCGTTCCTTTTCAGGTATTCAGCATTTAGAAGGCATTTGGAGGAAATACACGTGACTTGGGCTCATTTAGAGAAGAAACGGACAAGACTACGAACCTACACCAACATCTCTCAAGAATTTCTACTCAGAAGCTAGAGACGGCGTCACAGATTACACGTGACGCCGTCACAACTCATACCAAGACGGCGGCACAAGATCTCAAGACGACGTCAGAATGCACGACCCAACCCATTATCTAGAATATTCTATTCATGACGGCGTCACGATTAAAACGCGACGCCGTCATAGTGAGTTTCCTATATATACAAATCTATTTTTAGGGTTTTAAGTGCGTAAGTTTAGAGTAAAAGAAAGGGACCAACCCTAGTTCGTTTAGCAGCTGTTAGGGATGATTTTAGGGCCTCAAAACCCTATTGTACTTCCTTCAATTCATGTTTTAATCATGTAAGATTATCTTAATCATTCAATATGTCTATGTGTTGTTTGATTCATTATTCTTACTTTATCTTTAACATGCTTGGCTAAACCTTCTATTGTGTTTATTTATGATTGTATGAAACCTAGGATATAGATCTTAGTGGTTTTGCTTCTTGTGATGAATATGCATGTTAGGTCTTAGAAAAATAGCTTTTGTCTGTATCGCTGTTGATATATCTTGGAAAACATGATTGTGTAGAAAGGATACCATCGGGTAATAGTCTTCATACTACCTTGCCCCTTATATGGTTGATCCACTCTTAATATATTTCAAATGCATTTAATATACTCTTGGGGGCCTTGTAATAGTCTTCATACTACGTTACTTGTGCGTTGCCTTAACGGAATATTAAATAGACGGCGGGTTCGTGTAATTCGTTCATGACTTAGGAAATAATTGCATAGATCATCACAAGTGTGACAAAGCAACAACACTAGGAGAAGCAATCTAGGGAGTAATATATGATTAAATAAACATAATCTTCTATTATATCGTTATCACCAGTAGCTTAGTTAATATTTAGTTTAATATCTAAAACCAACCAATCTCTCAAACATATGATTTACTGTTTTCATAAAATATAAAAACAAAAAAAGAATCTTCTCTCAACCCTTAGAATTATGTTAGACCGTGATTAAGCCTTCCCAACCTACTCCCCTAAAGAACGATAACAACCCTCGAGTCTTGCCTATACTACACTACAACGATTAGGTACACTGCCTAGCGAGATGTAAAACTTCTTGTAGAAGTCCTTTACGACAACCGCAACAAGTTTTTGGCACCGCTGCCGGGGAATAGTTAGGTTTTGATCATAGTTTAACTTAGTTCTACTTGCTTGAATCCTTTCAAGTAAGATTTTAATTTCCGCATATTAGCTTTCTTGTAGTCGATCTTTTCTTTGTGTTATCTGTTTCGTAACCCATTCTCGTCAACCACCATTGGAGACGAGAATCCTATCCGCACTCTAGGAGACTACTCCAAACCTAGCCACAAGGGCTATATGAATACCATCGAGCTCCCCGTAGAGAACAACGTGGTACCTCTTCGATCCGACACTATCCGGTTGGTGCAAAACGGATGCTCATTCCACAGACTTCGGTCTAAGGATCCAAACCAACACCTCAAGGATTTCCTAAAACTAATGGACTCATTGGACCTTGACAGTGAAAACAGGGAAAGAACGCGCCTGCGTTTATTTCAATTTTCCCTTCGCGATCAAGCTAGCAATTGGCTTAAACGTCTTCCAGCAGGATCCATCACCACATGGGAGGATCTTACTACCCGATTCCTTGCTCAATTCTTTCCACCGGGAAGGACTCTAAAACTCCGCAATGATATCCTGATGTTCCAACAACATCATGGAGAATCTTTATCCGAAGCGTGGACTCATTTCAAGACTTACTACAAAAAGTCCCTCATCATGGCATCAACCTTTGGCTCCAAGTCCAAATTTTTTATGACCATGTCAATCCCGTCACAAGACGAACCATTGACCAATCGGCAGGTGGCAAGCTTCGTGATCGAAACGCCAAAGAATCCTGGGCATTATTAGAGGACCTCGCCCTCTATGACAATGAAAGTTGGAACGACCCAAGGGATTTCGCTAAGCCGGTCAAGGCAATCGCATTGCCTCAAGATCCGAGTACATCCGACCGCCATCTAATAGAGCTCGAAAATCAAGTCCAACGCTTGATGGAAGCTCATCTTACTCCGACACAACCTACTCAAGTGAACAAAATTACTACCTCATGTGAGATCTGCAGTTGTCCCCACGACACTCAGTATTGCATGGAAGATAAGTGGTATACTTTCAAGCCCGAGCAAAACAATCTTGGTGACACATATAATCCATAATGGAGAAGTTACCCAAACCTTAGGTGGAGACAACCCTAAAATTCTCAAAATAATTTTTCAAACCCGCTTAACCAGTTCCAACCCAACGGTTCAATCCCAAACCATTCCTTCAACAATGATCGGCTCAGACTATACCTTAAAATACATATAATATAATAAAATATCAAATATATAGTAAGGATAGTCTAAAAGCAGAGTCAATGATACCAGGAAGTAGTATAGAATTTTCCCGGGTCGTAAATCCCCAACGAGGCTGGAATGGTAAATCGATACGAATGAATTGATGATTTGAATTGAGAAACAAATGATTTTGATTTTTTTCTTAACTACTGATACTCTCTTTTCTAAAATTAATTAAAGAAAACTAAAATTATTCTACGGGAAACAAGCAATGGAAATTGGGAACCTTAATTAAAACTACGGGGAGCAGAAATAGTTATATGGATAAATACCTAAACTACGGGAGCATGAACAGTGGTAATGGGAATCCTAAAAATCTACGGGGAACATAATTAGGCTAAAAATGATTGACTAAAATAATTAAAATTAATTAACTAAATTAAATATGCAATTATAGACTATCGGGAATTAAATAGCAAGCCTAAAACTAAAAATTATAAAAATAAAGTCCTAAAATTAATTTTAAAATTTTAATAAATCAAAAATATTCTAACTTAAAAGAAAATGTAAAAATTTGAAAAAAACGGAGTTCGAAAACGAACAAAACGGTAAGAAACCAGAAAAATCCGGGCTCCGTAAAACGGCCCGAATTGAATTTTTTAGCAAAATTACCCCTACATAAGTTTTTATATTTTTAATATAAACTAACTGATTAAATAAAATTTTATTAAAAAGAAAAATATTTTTTTGTTAATTTTTGTATTTTTTATGAATTTTTTAAGATTAAAAACTAATTAAAACTAATTAAATAGAAAAAGACAGAAAATATTATTACAAAAAAAATCTGAAAAAATCAAATTAAATAAAGAAAAAGTTGAGGAATCTAAAAATATAAAAAGCCCTAAAAGTTACTGTAGCATTTTATATTAATTAACAATTAACTCTCATTAAAACCTAAAACTAAATTCACAAAACTGTCTCAAATCAACATAACTAACTAAAGCTAACTGTTGTTAAAACTAAAGGACTAACAGTGAAAGGACAAAAGGACTAATGAAGTAACAGGGAACTAACAAAGGGGATTAACAAAGGGAACTATAAAAGAGGAAAATTAGCACAATGTCCTGAAGTGACCCGATACAAGAATATCCAAGTGCCTTATTATCAAAAAGCCAAAGAATCAAACTTATAGAGGGGCTTAAGGGGAACATTTTTCATAAAAGGCACATAAGCTGAATTGAACTAAATAAGCTAGAATCTCTTAATTCTTTTTTAGGACTCTGACGAAACTTAACAAGCATAAGAGACCTTAAATTACTTGCTTTTTTTGGTAGATTAAGCTAACAAATAAGCTAAACTAATGGGGACAAATAAAATAGGGATAGGGGAGTCCTAATTATAAGCTAAGGAAGTCTAATAAGCCCTAAAATAAGCTGAACTAAGAATAAGCTATATTGACAATTTTAGAAAGAAAACAGAAAAAGTGCTACTTTAAGCCTAATTTAAGCTAAGCTAAAAGGGAGATACCCTATGACTTTTGGGGGAATTCAAGGGCTAGTAATAAGTTATAAAGAAAATCAAAAAGATTCCGAAGGCTCAATACAATAAGCTAAATAAGCTATGCTGAAAATGGTGCTTCAGCACCAGGGAGCATCAAACCATGAGCTAGGGGCTTTGGCTTATGCAAATAAGCTCTCAAGTGGAATTTACCACAAAAGCAATCCCAAACAGATGAAAAGGGACACCAATAAGCTAGTTCCTCTCAAACTCATTTTAGGGATTAAAAATCATTAAAAGCTGCTGATATTGAAGCTTAAAAGTCAAGGGTTTTAGAAATTTTCATATAGCATACTTTGACTTATTTGGTCAAATGAAAAAGGGCAAACACATAGGCATTTTAAAGTAGTGAGGTCTTCTTTAGTGACTTACAATAAGCTCAAACAATGAGCTGTCATACACTGTCTAAGCGCTTAAGCGTTTCTACTACTTATTTATTTCTTCTTGTAAAATCATTTCTTGCCAGATTAAGTGAATATTCACGAATATCATCTAAATTTGTTTTACAAAGGTTATGATTTCTTAAAGCCTAATTCAGCCACACACACTCAGCAAAAGTGGCTGAGTGTTGTAACCCATGAAGCCCCCAATTGACCCATTTTGAACTTTTACCAAACAAAACACCCCCATAACTAAGTAAAAAGGAACTTTTACTGACTTATACTTAAAACTAATTAAAACAACGGAATTAGGATAATGGAATTATTAAGCAACCATAAAACATACCTTTTCTTCACAATTTCGAACACGAAGGTTAAGAACTCACTGAAGAAAATTTAAGAAACTTTGAGATAAAACTTTAAATTCAATTAATTTGCTTAAAAACACAATGTTACAATAAAAGTAAGCTGGAAGCTTTAAGCTACAATTTTTAATAAAAATTTAAGTAAATAAAGCTAAGTAAAACCTAGCTGTGTGTTCGGCTTGTGTTTTCTTGTATTATATAAAAGCCTCAGGTCCTTCACTTCGCTTCTTTCTTTGTGGTTTCTTGTGTGAGTTGTCAAGGCTCAGCTAACCATTTTCTAGCCGTTGATCTTTTTGTGTACTTTTAAAGACATCTCCACCATTGATGGTGCTTCGGTTGGATGAGATTCAGCTTGTCATTTAAAACAGGGAAAGGTGGTGGGTTTAGGATTTGGACACTGGGTAAAGGGAAGGTTTGGGTAAAAGAATGGGGTTGGTAAAAAAAAAAAAAAAAAAAAAAAAAAAAAAAAAAAAACAGTGTGATGGTGAAGGTTTTGAGGTGGTGGCGGGAAACGGGTTGAGGGGGAAGCTGTTATTGGCTGGCAGGTTTTTAAAAGTTTCGACATAGCCAAAAAGAACCCCTTAATTTTCAGCTCTTATCCATTTCTTTTGTTTACTCTTTTATTAGTTATAAAGAAGTTTTAAAGTAAACAGAAATGGCCCTTGTGTTTTATATCAAAAAGAGTCAAAGAAAGAATGGTGTATTGGCAGAACTGGCCCTTAGCCTTTTAAAGGGAAAAACAGTTTGGAAAATTGCAAAATCAGTCCCTAACTTTGTTTAAACCATTTTTCTTTATAAAACATGTTTTTAAAAATTACATTTTAAGTCCTTATGTTTTATAAAAATTGTTTTTGGGCCAGTATTGGGCTTGGGTTTGTGTATTGGGCCCAATTGGGTTTATTTGGGCCCAATAAGGTTTGTGGGCTTGTATTGGGCCCAATTGAGTGTGTCTGGGCCCAATAGGGTTTAGGCTTTTGTTATTGGGCTTTTTAAGGCCCAATAAGGTTCAGGTGGGTTTTGTGTGTACAATGGCTGAGATTGGCTGTTCAAGGGCTAGGATCGGGCCTTCAAAGTCTTCATAGTCTCTGTCAATTGCACACAAATGGGCTGTTGTCATTGATTGAGGGCCCATTTGGTCTTCACAGTCTTCATTAATATACTATTGGGCTTTCCCGGCCCATCAGATGGGTTGAGATTGCATCCAATAGTATTCTTCAATTACGGCTCCGGTTTTGACTGTTAATTTGTTGAGTTGACTTTGATTTTGACTTTTCTGGTCTTTGGCTTTGATTTGGCTTTGTCCTTCACAGCTTTTCCATTCCGAGTCCGGTTTTGTCGTTTTGGCTTTGTTTTTCGTCCTTTTCTTGGTTATCCGTTCCTGCACAACACAAATGTAAAACAAACATATCTTTGGCAGTTTTTGTCTGTTTTTGGTCATTTAAGTCCGTTTTTAATGGAAAAAGGTATGTGTATTTAAGCACATACCAAACAACTATCCTCAAAACTTTAACAATCAATCAAATCTAGAAGGATTGGTATCCGACTTCATGGCATCTCAAGATGCTAGACTATCCAAGTTTGAAGCCGATTTCAAACAACAGCAAAGCAAGATGACCAACAAAATCGACACAGTGTTGAATTCCATCACCGATTGAATAGCAGGAGCACTACCTAGCGATACGGTCAAGAACCCAAAACTGAGTACTACCCTAGTTTTGTCTACTCGTTCTTACCCAACAATTGATCCCCAATGCTCATCTCACCCTTCCAACTCAATCAATGCTATCAAGGCACATTTCAAGGAGGCAACCATTTCCTAAAGAAGCCTGCGGCAACCCAAGATTGAAATCGAACCAGAAGAGCCTGAACCAACTTTTGAAGATGAATTCCAGGATTTGCATCTTAACCTACCGATTCTTGAAGTCCTAATTCACTCTCCAATCTATAACGCCATATTAGAGTAAATACTATATAGTTACTGACAGCTTCTATTGATACTTCTATTGGCGAAAACCATCATGCATTTTATCCAAGGAGAAATACCTGCGAAAATGGAAGACCCTGGACTATTCACTTTATCTTGTAGATTAGGGGACTCAAAACTTTCAACACCTTGGCTGATCTAGGATCATGTATGAACATAATCCCACTTTACCTCTTCAAAAAGCTTAACATCGGACTGTTAGAAGAAACTGATCATGTCTTTGGATTGGCTAACGGAACCAAATCCTACCCCGTTGGGATTGTTAAAGACGTAGAAGTCTACATAGGGAAACTAAAACTATTAAATGATTTCTACGTGATCGATATGAAGAAGGACCCCGAGACCCCTTTGCTAGTAGGGAGAGGATTCCTAGCTACCGTTAAAGCAGTTATAGATTGTAGGATGGCCAGGATAGCGATAGAGGAAGGAATCACTAGGTCGGCATTCGGAGTAAAAGGAGTTGACTTAGGTGAGGATGAAGCATCTTATTGGACCACACTTGGAAAAAGGGATTCATACAAACCCCGGCAATGTGTGCTCATGGTGAGTATTTTAGGGAACATAGTTGCGTTTCGGGTCCCACGGATGGCGCTAACTTGTTAGTACAATTTGTATTACGGGTTTGAATTGGATCTGGATCGCTTGTTGGGCCGGGCCAGAGTGTATGTGTATAAAATGTGGTCAGAAAATCGTACCTTGTGGGGTGATAATCGACCTTTTTGAGGGTTAATTATATATCAATTATAGTATACGTATTCCGAAAGACTCAAAAAATTCCTTTTGACCAAAGGAAAATCAAAAATCTCCCGGGTCGTTTCCCAACGAGGCATGAATTGAGAATCGGTACTTGATCGCGTTTTTGAATGGTTAAAGATTTTTAGGTTGGGATTTCTAATTCTACAATTAAAATGCAAAAACGAATAAGGAAAACCTAAAAACGAAAGCAAACGAGGGATTAAAACCTAAAAACGAGAACGGGGTCAAATCCCGTTCTTTAAAAAACAAAATTTTGAAATTTTAATTCTACGAACGCAAATTTAATTTTCCTAAGATGCTAATTGATAAAAGAAATTTTTTTAAAAAAGAATTATATTTTTTTGACTTTTTAATAATTTATTATGATTTAAAAACAATTTTAAAAAGAAAAACTGATTAAAAATACTAAATTAATTTGGAAAAATCTGAAAAATTACAGAAAAGTAGATTAAGTTAAACAGAATGCAAGAAAAAAAAAAGGTGGAAACAGCTTATCGAAATAAGCTGTTAAAAAGCAAAAACATCTTATAAGCTAAACTAACTAAAAAGGTGATAAAAGAATAAAGCATGCAAAAGAAAACGAAAAAGACCCAAGGGCGCTAGTGGTGAGTGTGTGTAGTGTTAAAACGTTTGGTGAGTGGGGTTGAGGTCCCGAGTTCGAGCCCTGCTCACTTGGGGCTTCCCCTACTCCCAAATGTTTTTATTTACCATTTTTTACAACTTTTTAAATAAGCAAAAAATAAGCAACTTTTGTGAAAACAAAATTTTTATTACTTAAAAATAAGCTCAGAAATAAGCTGAAAAGTGACAGATTACTAAACTTAGACTAAAAGGCTAAATGGCTAAACTGTTAAGCTATTTTAAAACTCAATAAGCAGTTACAAAGCATAAATAAGCTAAAACATACTACACTACACCTAATAAGCACGAGGAAACATGAATAAGCAAAGAAAATAATATAAACTAAGTTTAATATGATAGAATTCTTCAAAAAGCTTTTAAACTAAAACTTTCTAAGCTAAAAGTGCAAATAAGCAAATGAAAAAGAAAGATAAGCAAAAACAGATGCAATCCTATACCTAATTAAGCCTCAGTCCATACTAACACATTCTAGAGCACTCTAGTATATCTAATGCTGAAAAGTAAGAAAAAGCAGATAAAGCAAAATGGCAAACCTAACTGACAAAGCAAACAGCCTATTAGGGCACTTTTGGGCTTATTTTTAAGCCCTTTAGTGGAACCTTATGGCTATAAGGGCTATATGAGCTTAAAGCTTGGCTTATAGGCTACAAACATCAGCAAATAAAATAAAGTTTTGAAAAGCCAATTAAGCATTAAAAAGCCATAATTAAAATAGCTGATTCAACAGTATGATTTTTTTGGTTTTTTCAGTTTTAAAATGGCTAAATGCAGTACTACTAATAAGCTAGAAAATAAGCTTTAAAATCTAAACTAAGCTAAAACAGATAAAAGTCACCAACTAATGAGCTTATGCTCAAAAAGGCAGAAGCTAAAAACAATTTTAAGGGAACTAAATCTGAAAATGAAAAGGCTAGTTAAAATATCAAAACACTTTAACAGAATTGACTTGATCAAAATAACTAAAAGTACTTTACACTATTGCATTTGACCCTTTAAAATGACACATAAACAACACTTTAAAGCTGGTTTTAACAGCTTAATCAAATAAGCACTTTAGAACTGTTTTTGAACCACAGATTGGGACACCTAGTAGAAAAAACTTAAAAACTCATTTTTATCCTTAAAAACCTTTGAAAATAGCTTAAAACAACTAAAAAGGGTTTGCCAAAGTTGGCAAAGTGACCCAAATGATTTAAAAAACTGTTTTGACCCACTTTGTATGTTACCCCAAACACCCCTTTAAGTTTGAAAAACCAAATTTAAGCTTGATTTACCAAGATTTAAGCAAAGAAATTTAAAGACAGATAGAAAGCAATAACTAATAAGCAATAAGCAGTAATAAAAGCACAAGAATAAGCACTAAATTAAGCAAACTAAAATAAGCAGATTCAAAGGCAAATAAGTCAATTTTAACATAAAACTTAAACAAAGGACATAAAAGCAAATAACAAACATAAACAAGCATAAACAACAATATTAAGCAAGATTAAGCAGTAAAAAGCAACAATAAGCTTATGAACAGTAAATAAGCCAAAATTTGAAAAAGTGAGCTTACAAGAGTCCAAGCTTTTGGCAAGGGAATAAGCTCTCAAAACCAATCCTATAGCTTCCCAAGAAGCACTAACCCAAGGCCATCCACAATTTACCTTGCTCCATGCTCTTGACAGATTCTTTTTGTGATTTTTTTGGTTTTCTTAAAAATTTTAAGACATAATTTAAAACAGGCTTTTATGTAAGCTTTTGATGGTTCAAAGGCTTATACAAGAGCTTAAAACAATATTTGAAAGGCAAGAAATGTAAATGACAATGATTAAAGAAAAACTTGAAATTTCATTAACTTAATAAAAATTACAATGCAATAATTTAAAAGACAGTAAATTAAATGACAAGTAATTTAAATGACAGTATTAAAAGTGGTACAAATTTAGTTAATACAATAATGGACTTAACAGAAATTCGACAAAGACTAATAGCTACAAATGTCCTATATTTATACTAAAGCTCTCGTTGTCTTCAAGTCTTTAAGTGTGCTTGTTTTGTGAGAGACTCAAGCAGCTGTGTTTGTTGTGTGAGAGAGATCAAAAGCTCAATCACAGCCATTGAAATTTCTTTGTCCCCAAGGTCTCAAATCCTGGCCCTTCATTGTTCTTGTCCAATGGTGTTGTTTAGGATTGCCAAAGTGGCAATTGGCTTCTTGTGATGTGGGGTTAAAGGGAAAGTGATGGTTTTGGCTGGTGGGAACAGTGAACGAGGCAATGAGAGTGATGGGTGAATAGTACTGGGGATGTTTGGCGGGAATTTTTGTTTTGGTTTAACTGAGTGAAAGTTGTGGGGGTTTTGACAGAAATGGTCCTCCATTTTGTATAGTATAATTGCAAGTTAATTCCTTGTGGTGTTAAAAGTTTTTAAGGTATGGCAAGAAAGGCCCCTCAGGGAAGTCTGATTATATACTTTGATGTCCTTGTGTAAATAAAGATTATGGGAATTTGGCAAAGAAAGGCCCTCCACGGGATATTGATGTTTCACAACCATCTCACTCTTGTGGTCTATTATAAAACACTAACAATGTTAATGGGTTGTGTGTGTTTTAATAGTTAAAGGATTGGGCCTTATTCTTTTTTGGGTCGAGAAAGTATAAAAGGGTATTTGGGCCCATTTGATCTTCATATGAATGTTTAAATAGGCTGACTCGGCCTATTAGATAGGTACGGGTGGGCCCATTTAATATTTCTTCGGTTTCGGATTTGAATTTTTGGGGTTGACTTTTCGGTTGACTTTGACTTTTTGACTTCTCACGCTCTTTTCATTTCGTGCCCGGTTTTGTCCGTTTTGGCTTCGTTTTTAGTCCTTTTGTCGGATATCCGTTTCCTGCACAATATAAGTAAAAACATACAAAGACAATGTATTTTTGGTACGTTTTTTGTCATTTAAGTCCGGTTTTAAAGGTCAAAGGTATGTGTATTTCGGCACATTGATTCGTCAATAATATATATATATATATATATAAGCAAACACTCAACCAATTGCCTTTGCACAAGGAATGGTCAAAAGTTTTTTCACCAAATAAAATTAATATATTACCGGAAGTATATTCCCGGGTCGTTTTGTCCCAACGAAGGCTTAAATGGAAAATTCGAATGATCGAATGATGATTGATGTTTGAATTGACAAAGGTATGATTGATTCTATTTCTACAAGTTAAATATGCAAACGATTAAATAAAACTTAAACGAAAAGCTATTATAACTCTTATCCATCCTAACACTAATCATAGGCACGAAAAACGAGGGCTAAAAACCTAAATTTTGCAAATTAAACACCCAGAACAAAATATAAAAGCTAAAAAAGGATTCTAATGACCAAATAACAAAGTTTAAAAAAACTAAGATTAAAAACGAGGTCGATTGACCCAAAAACGAGTCAAGACAAGAACGGGAACGAATCCCATTCTTTAAAAAGTAAATTTTTGAAAAATTAATCCTACAGAAACTTTTATACTTTTCCTACAAAATATATGAAAAAATAAAATTTTAGAAAAAAGATTTATATTTTTCTGATTAATATTTTATTTTTTATGATTTTTTAAAGTTTTTAAAGAAAATAAATTATAAAAAATACTAAAAGTTTATAAAAAAATCTGAAAAATTTACACAAAATGGCTAGAATGACAAGGGTCCTAGGAAAAATAAGCTAGGTCGCACAGCTTATCTCAAATCTTATCTATCTCTAGTCACATTTAAGCCCAAACAGCTTATAGGCTTAAAGGGGCAAAACCCCCTTAAATACCAAAGCACCCAAGGGTCTAACAGAAAAGACCCAAGGGCGCAGCGGTAGAGTGTGTTGTGTATAGGGGGTTGAGAGTGGTAAAGGTCGGGGGTTTGAGTCTTGCTCACCCCTGACTTCCCACTTTCCCCTTTTATTTTATTTTTGAAACTTTTTTTAACAAACTTTACAATAGGCTTATAAATAAGCAATTTTATAAACTACTAGTTTTTTTCAAGAGCGTAGAAATACAGCTGGAAAATGAGGCTATAAGTGACAGAATGCTTATTAAGCTAAGAGTACACTAAGACTTAGAATTTTTAAAAACCTAAAATAAGCTTCAAATAAGCTCAACTATACTAATGGGGCCAAATTGGGCTTAAGGCCAACCTAAATAAGCCAAATGAACAGCTTAAAATCAAAAACAAGCAAGGAAAGAATGGAATAAGCCAAAGGGCTTATAACTGTTTTGCAACAGTTGGGACAGCTTTTGGGGCTTAATTTTAAGCCCCTTAAGCTGTTTTTGAGGACAAGTGGGTCCCACAGCCTTGGTGAATTGCCAATAAGCTTCAAAAAGCCCCACTTACTTTTTGCTTTGAAACACAAATAAGCCCTCAAATAAGCAAAGACAAACAGACAGATTGCTTGCAATTTAAGGCACAAGGCTTTTTGATTTTTGGCTTATAGACACTATAAGCTACTCAAGAGAAAAACAGGCAATCACAGGGTAATAAGCACACTTAATAAGCTTTTAACTACAAAAAGTAACAGTTAAAAAGCAACAAATAAGCCAAAAATGGGCTTTTTGAGCTTCTCAGCACCAGGGGAATTTCCCAAAGCAAAACAGCCCAAAGGGCACTTTTGGCTTAAAAATAAGCCACCTAAAGGGTGTCTTAAGATCTGGGCTTCCTAAAGCTTATTAAAGAGCTTATGGGCTCTCTAAAAATGCACTTTACTTAAACTAAATTTAACAAATAAGCCAAAATAAGTGGTTTGAAAACCACTACCTAGCACCAGGGGAGAATTTTGGCAGATTTGAAAATAAGCTCTAAAAAAACTCAAAATAAGCTAAATTTCTTAAAAAGCTATCTAAACTAACCTAATACACCTAATGCAACAAGAAATAAGCAACAACAATAAGTCACAAGCTCAAATAAGCTAATTGAGCTTTTGAGCTTAAAACTGTTTGAAAGACAGTCAACAGCCTACTTTTGGCTTAAAAATAAGCAAACAAATGAAATTTTAAAGTGAAAAACTTTCTTTCTAGCTAAAATATGGCCTATGAGCTTTCCAAATCAGCAATCAAAAAGCATTTTGGAACTTTTTTACACTATTTTAAAGTTGATCAAAAACTGCAAACATTCATTTTTACTCCCTTTTTTATGACAGATTTGAAGTAAGATTGGGCAACTTGCAAACCTCAAATAGTTCTTAAAATAAGCTCTAAAGTGGAAAATAAGCCCTAACAGATGATCAATGTCCTAAAAGCTACTTGACTACCAAAATTTAGACTCTAATTCTATTCCTAGCTTATCTAAAATCTAAAATGAAAAAGACACTTTGCTATTTATGACATTGACATGGCAGTTAGACTTAGACCAAACACTTAAGTGACAAAAAGTCTTTGACAAAGCAACCTCAACTACTGCATTCTAAGACAAAAAAAACAAGTTTAAAGTGACACCAAATGTCCTTTAATCAACAGCTTATGAATAAGCTTTTTGAGAAAAAAGCTATTACCACAGTTTGCACCTTGGACACTCAAACCTTTTGAAAACAACTTTAGCTTATCAAAACCATTTAAAACAGCTTAGAACTACTTAAAAATGGTGAACAAAGTAAACTCCATGATCTGACCCATTGCCAAACCTGTTTTGACCCATTTTAATGGTTATCCCAAACACCCCTTTACGACTTAAAAAGGCTTTTTTAAACTGATTTTAAGGTGATTAAGTGCAATGGTCTCAAAAGTAAATATTAATACATGATAAGCAAGCATGAATAAGAATATTG
The DNA here is from genome assembly GCA_026074375.1 of Tanacetum coccineum. Classification (NCBI taxonomy): domain Eukaryota; kingdom Viridiplantae; phylum Streptophyta; class Magnoliopsida; order Asterales; family Asteraceae; genus Tanacetum; species Tanacetum coccineum. The sequence goes on from BQNB010060989.1 coordinate 30,654, forward strand.
AAAAAAGAAAATAAGCACAAATAAGCTAAAAAAATAAGAAAATGCAGAAAATAAGCTTAAATGAAAGAAAATGACTTACAAACCCCTTTTTGCTCTAAACAAAGGTGTCAATGCTCATTAGAGCTTAATCAACAAAGCTCTAGCTTGTATTTAACAAGCTAGTGAGTCCATAAGCCCATCCATATCCGGCTTATCATCCTTAAAAATAAGTTGTGGTATTTTTTTGAGTGGATTTTTTTGGTTTCTTTTTTTTTGTATTTTTTTTACTAAATAACTTAATTCTTTTTGGTTAATTACTGCTAATAACCTAACATTAAGCTATTATAAAAGCTTGTGAACCAAATTAATAACAAATTAACAACTTTAAAACTTGAAATTTAAAATACGGATTTTAACTAAAAAACTTCAAAACTTCATTAAGCTGAAAGAAATATTACAAGACTTGAAAAAAAGATTACAATAAGCTAAAATTCACTGAAAATAAGCTAAAAGATAGATAGATCCTAATGGCTTACAAGAGCCATCTATTTATACTAAAAAGTAAGGTCTTAAGTTTTCTCTTCTTTTCTTCTTCCTGTGTTTCTTTGTAGAGACAAAAGCAAGGTGTGCTTGTTTTGTGAGTGAAAAGCTCAAAGCAATCTCAGCCTTCAATTTTCATTTGTGCTTCCTTTGGATTCATCATGGTCGTTGGATGAGCTTTGGGAAATGGAGGATTGCCAAGGTGGAAAGGTGGGTGGGATTAGGGTTTTAGTGGAGAGGGGGAAGGGTTATTACCCATTGGGTAATATGGGACTTGCAGGGTAATTGTGGGGAAGAAGGCCCTTGAATGGTTTGGGAGGGAAAAATGGCGGGAAAATAGTTATAAAAGGGTTGGGGATAAGCAGGGAAAGGTTTGGGAAAGTTGGCAAAAGTAACCCCTCAACTTCTATTGTGTCTTTGCAAGACAAGTCCTTATGGTGGTTTAAACTTTGGGGGTTTGGCAGGAATGCCCCCTCAGGGTGTATGGTGGAATTACACCATACGTCTTTATGTGTTACAACTTTAAGGGATTGGCAGAATTGCCACTTTAAGTTATAAATACCCTTTTTCACTTAAAGTCTTTGAAATCCAACTTTAAGACTTGGCAATTTTAGTCCCTCAAGTTGTATTTTTGACTTTGCTTTGACTTTTCTTGACTTTGACTTTGTCGGGGTTGACTTTGACTTTGACTGTTTGACTTTTCTGACATGATTGACTTTTGGCTTCGATTTGGCTTTGTCTTCACATACTTTTCCATTCCGTGCTCAGTTTTGTCGTTTTTGGCTTTGTTTTTCGTCCTTTTGTGAATATCCGTTTCCTGCACAATACAAATGCAAAACAAACATATATTTGGCAATTTTTGTCTGTTTTTGGTCATTTAAGTCCGTTTTTAATGGAAAAAGGTATGTGTAATTAAGCACATACCAAAATCCCCCATACTAAGGTATTGTCGTGTCCTCACGCAATGTTATGAAGTAAACATTTACGAAAACTAAGAATCTCAATCCCCCTCGACTAATAACCTCGAAAAGTAGCTAAGTGTTCGTCAAGGGAAACTAAAGAATCAATAGCTTTGACAAGTCCCATTTTCACCATTTTTTATATGTACACTAACTATCCCTAATATTTTTGTATTTTTCTTTTTCCTTTCTTAACTGCCTGCTTGACTTCCTTTATTTTTCAACACTGGGATCATAGAATGAGAAGCGCCCATAGAATAATCTACGGATGTCCTGGCGGATAAATATATCGTCCCCGATTTTTCACTAGTCCCAAGCTAAGCGTAAAAACAAAATCACCGTTAAGTACAAGTAAAGATGCTAACACTACTTATAACTATGACTTGTCGACTTTTCGCTCCCGACAATTATTCAATTAGTGTGATTGTGCTTAATTTTAAGTTAAATTTAGATCGACAATTTAGAAAGTAGTATAGTTTATGTGTATAACGATATTTCTGAAGAAATCTGAGGAAAAGACTAGATCACCCACCAACCAGCATATTCTCGATAGATCCCAGCCGAGTTCGGCTTAGGTTATCAGGTTGAGACCCCACATGAGAATGTTCGCAATGTAATAGCGGGATACTCCACCCTTTTATGCCGAATTTCTTAGATTTACCGTTAAATAAAAAAATACTGCTTAAAGCACGCAAACATCAAAAATTTAATGATCTCATTGGTGAGACTATTCCATGTAGCGACCTTTTTTCTCGGAACGTCTCAGCCTCATCGGCTAAGTGCCCAGGTTTTTGACACCCCACGGAGAATACTTAATTGAAATAATCTACCAACGGCAACCAACGACTTTTGAAGTCTTAAAGCAAGTTATTCTTAGTTCAAAGTTATACTTGAGTTTAGAAAAAGAAATCTTAACCATTAAATTTTCATTTATTGCTATATACTATGCTACCGTCATCATTTACATGACTACAACATCGGTTGTGAGCCGGCAACGGAGATCATGCTTCGGCAACGGCGCCATTTTTTTACACATATTTTTCGTAATAGAGAAAAATTCGTTTTGGAAACTCAAGTATAAAGTTGAACTAAGATGAATATTTTCGTTTCCGAAAGAGCTTCTTTTTAGAAAATGTCGGTTTAAA
>BQNB010060990.1:0-36692 GCA_026074375.1 Tanacetum coccineum
AATCCGACCGAAACAATATTCAATTTTGTCATAGAGGTGATACATTTTCTTGCAAATGTAAGCATTTTTCTAAGACATTAAGGTGGTGAATGTTAGAATGTACTTTGTATTTTAAGTGGCCGTAGTATGTAGATAATTCTTAACATTCTTCACTGAGTCTGCTCTCTGATTCATGAATCTGTCGTTTTTATTGTTTGTTCTTCGGTAGTTGTATCTTCAATGTTGTTTGTATTTTGCTTTAATGCTAAGCACTTGATCAATCGGAATGTAGAATATGATATGATGGTAGTCTTACTTTATAACTATGCGCAATGTCTAGCTTTCACGTCGATGCATCAGGCCAAACCGCTTGCTAGCCACATAGTTATACGACCCTGGTCTTGGACATTGATGGGGTTTTGAACTTTGTACGGAGTTATCTTTTTTTATATTATCACAAGTAGTTTTTTCAAGCAAATGATAAGTAGTTCGTAACATAGTTTTTGAACCACGAACTACTTTTGGCGTGCTTAATTCAATCTCTTTTGATCGGAAAGCATTACTTTCGTAATTGTTCTTACTTAAAAACCCTTTGAAGCAGACATATTATTTGATTTAAATAACCTATAATACATATCCAAAAGTTAATCAGATTATGACAAGTCTTGAGGACACACTTAAAAAAGTACTCGCACTTTTAGACGGCACAAGCATATATATGCATCATCACAAAAAAAAAGTTAATATGTCACTAATGTGGAAATGCCCTCATGCACGTACAATGATTTTCACTTGTTTTCCAAAATTTGACACATTTGTTTTATTACACTATTTAATTAAAAGGCAACACTTGGTATTAAATGACTCATTAATGCTACTCGGGTCAACCCGCCGGTCGACCCGGGTCCGACCCTCTTTTTTTCTGCGTTAAAACCCGGGTGCCACATAAAGAGGCGGAGCCAGAAATTTAGGTTATGGGGGGCAAATTTTTTTTTACCCTACGATACTCTAATTTTCTTAGTGCAATTCACTACTAGAAAGTTGACCTTCACTGACAGATTTTCCAACGGACTGTTTTCCGTCGCTAATTACCGACGATACTCTGTTGGATTAGCGATGGATATTACCGCTAAATTAGAACTGCGCTTTTTCGACTGACTTCCGACGGATTTCCGAGGAATATGATTTTCGTCGGAAATCTGCTGGTAATTTGCATAATCCTTTATTTTTTATAGGTATTACGAGGGATTTATAGGTATTACTCAAAAACCAATAACAACTAATCCTTTATTTTTTATTACTATAAATTCTCATTTTGTTTTCCATTCCCTGTTGCGCTTCATTTTTTCCCTCTAAAACCAAAAATCACTTTTAATTTCCCCCTTCATATCACAATCCGATTAACAAAAATCACTTTTAATAATTCAAATCACAATCCGATCTAATCAATAAATTCGATATAATCAAGTAAGTTTCCATCAAAATCAAATTACAATTCGATTATTTGCCCTAATTTCATTATTTTATCTGATTGCCCCAATTTTGAATGTATTGTTTTGCCCTAATTTCATTATGAATTGTTTATGCTGTTACACTTTCGTGTTTTGAAACTGATTATGAAGTTGTGAATAGATTTGTTGTTACGGTTTTATTGTGAAAAGGATTAGATTATGTGAATATGTGTGTGTGTGTGTGTGTGTGTGTGATTGGATTATGTTGTTACGGTTTCTGAGTGTTTGGCTGATTGATGCGAGACTTGAATAATGGGATAAGCGAACTCAGTTTTTTTCGAGCTAAAACGGATAAGCGGAATCAGTTTTGTTCGAGCTGATTCGCACTAACCGTAAGTTGTGATAAGTGTGGAACACATGCTTTCATCTTTAAAGCTGGGATAATTAGTGGTTTGAGTGTTTGGCGGATAGATAAAATCAATTAAATTCGTGTTTTGTCGTAATAATTTGTTTCGTTGAAGTTTGGCTAATTGACTTCTAGAGTTTAGTTTAAAAAATAAGCTAAACCAAACACCCCCTTAGCCTCTTAGTGTTGTGGGTGGGGTCCAATATGGCAACCTTTGTTTTTGGCAAATTTCTCTAGAGAAAGGTGAGTTTTTGGCCAATTTATAAGGTGTGTTACTATTTCTATGTTAAAAGTTTTTGTTCATTAGTTTGACGGAATGCAGCTGCTCCGCCATTGTTTCCTGTTCTATGTGATACGTGTAAAGGGTTAAATCTTATAGAATATGCAGTGGTTAGATGATTAAGTTTGTGACAATAGGGGCTGTTAATTTAGACAATCTATGTTTTGATTTAGCTATGAACCAAACACCCCTTAAAATAATTTACGAGGTTATTTAGGATTTCTATATAAAGACCCCAAAATAATAAGAGAATGAGAATAATTTTTGCTGTTGCAACTCATGAACTGATATGATTATTCAATACTTATTATATGACCCACTTAAAATGCATTGCCAGACACCCAATACGCTTACCTTAGGTGTAAGGATGCATAAACTATAAACACAGGTGCAAAATTTATTCTTGGCAACAATTTTGTTGATAATTGCACACTTAGTCAAACATGTGATAAAGCTTCCTGTTATGTGTCAAATTATCTTTTCTAATAGTCAAGCTCGAAGGATGCCTTCGTTGATGTAGTAAATTTTTTTGTATGTTTATTCGACCGGTATGCATAGCTATCATATAACTAACCGTTGTGTATTGTTGTAGAGCACACCAGGGGCAAAACTCACAATCCCCAGATCGACGCCGCGGCAGAGTCAGCGGAATTATCTCCAATACAATTCAACGTGAAAAAGAGTTTGGAAATTAGACCAAAGTGATCATACAAAAAGAAAAGAACGGTACGTGTCTTTGAAGATTATATCGGCTAACACTTCAGAAGCATCTAATAACTAAATTAACTAGCTTGAAAATAAGAATGCATAATCGAAAAGCCATTTGATTATTACTCCATCGTAACGTCTGATGTTGCTTGTGTGAGCTGATTATCAGGCCATCAGTAAGCTTATCACCACTCCTTATATTGCCATATGATATAGTTATGGCTAGCAATTAAATAATAAATAGTAAATTGGTTGTGTGTATACCCTGTTTGACCATTTGTTATTCATTGAATACGAAGGTACAATACGAAGGTACAACATGACCTAAATCTTACAAGAGACGCATGTGTTTAGGAACATTATTTCTTCCTCTTATCTCTTATTCTCTAATCTTATTTCTTGGTTAATACCATGGTGAAGTAAAGTAATTATTTGGTTCATATACGAAATTACCATAGTTTACCATACCATCATACAAAGGGACTAGAATAGCTAATATAGCATACTTGTGTAATGTATGGTAGTATAAATACACCTCCATGGCTTCCATGGAGGGGTTGAGACTCTTGTAACATTTTCTATTTCATCTTATTTTACACATTTATTTCTCTCTCTACTCTCTCTCACTAAAACATGGCTATCTTGTGGTTTGAGTCTCTTTAACCACCGGATCATTCGTTCTTTAGTTTCTTCAACTGGTAGTAGAGCCTAGGTTACAATATAGGTTACAATCTTGGGTCGGTTTGTGTTTTATGGTCTGGTAGGTCTCAAATCAGTCATTTTTTATCACTGTTTTTGTTACATGTTGTCATTTTTTAATACTTTATGTTATCTAGTCTTATATCTATGGTCAAAATCTGTCTTTTTTGGTCTCGGTTTATTTTTTATCCCAGCAAGCTTAACTCTCTCGAGGTCAATGTAACAATCCGTATTTTTGATCAATGTACGACGCTATTAAATTCACTATTTATTTATTTTTCTCGTACGCGTTCGCTTTTAATTTTAATAGTTAAGTTAAATCGCGTAAGTTAAAAATCAACAATTAACACAAACGGGCACCAAACGAATTAAAGTTTTCGTCAAACAAGCACTATATTATTTTTACAAAAGTAATAATAAACTTTTTATATTTTATTTTTATTGGTTGTGAAAAATGTTTACGTTTCACAATTTAATACATTTAGGCATATTCGGAACCACCAAAACTTTTCTACACTTCAACAAATACCCATTATTATACCCAATACCCAAAGTTTTATAAAAATACACTCATATTTATTAACTTAGCCAAATTTTATGCAAAGAAAATAAACCAAGACTTATACATTACAAGTTTTACCTTTATATTAAAAGTAACCAACTTATAACTTGTAAATTATGCTAGATATTATACAAGATAATAAAAATCACCAACTAGCACCTTTCCCCCCTATATTTCGTGGCTATGTTGTCCAAGGGGACATATAGCACACATTCTACCATTTGAAAATTGTACAAACTCTTTTCATTAAAACCATAAGGACTTTTAGCTAGTTTTTGACCAAGAGTCTCCCTAAAACCCTCCCCATGGTTCCCTTGACCCTTGGAGCTTAAGTCTTGACCAAAGACTCCTTAAAACCCTCCTAATGTTCTTTGACTAGTTCTAAGACTATATAAGGCTTGTACTAGTAATCAAACACATACACATATCATTTTCTTGGTGAAAAACAACATGAAAACCTCTCCTTTGCTCCTTTAGGCCACGGCTCACCAAGAACAACACCCAAATCCATACCAAATTTTACTTATCATATTTACACACATTCCTACTACATATCTAAGATATCCTTAGGTGTTTACAAGGCTTGGTTAACCATTTACAAGTATTTAACAAGAAAGGAAGCTAGGGTTTTCTTGGTTGTATAAACTTGGGTATATAATCTAAACAAGGGTTTAGATATGTGTTGGTCATCACACTACATCACACTAAGGTTATCTAACACTCTAATCTTTTCATAATTTTGTTTATATGTATATTACGTTCTATATAGTGAAATCACCATTAGGTTACTTTTAAACATGTAAAACATATTTCTGCTTGTGATTATAACTTTGTACACCTATTCATGTGTTATGTGGTTGAATAAATTATGGACTAGAGACCCTAAGGATGTAAGACATGTGATAATAAATGTTATAATGGACTAGTAACAAAGTGGTTAAACTAAAAAGTTATAAAAACTAGTTTTAAACATATTTTTCTAAAAATATTCAAAAGTTGCTGTTTTAATTCGAAAAATAAAGCCTTCATTTTATATTTTTATAAAATACTACATGTCATGACGATTCCAAAATGATAAGAAACTCGAAAAACCGATTTATAACGAAAAAGATACGACGATTTCAAGTTTACGTTAAATATATACTTTTATAAAACTATTTTTATAAAAATTACTATTCACCACAGAAACTTATATTTTTAAAACATCATTAATATGATAAAACTTTTAAATACGAGAACGTACTCGAAAGAATCGCTAAAAACGGAGTTAAAACGAATAAGTTACGACATTTACGAGATTTACGATAACTAAAACTATAAAAATAACTTTATAACTGGTGTGAACAGTAAAAAACACTGTTCACAAGTAGGTCCAAATTATGAAAATGTCAAATTATGATAACTCGTCCTAATACGAAAGTGTGGGCATAAGAAACGTTAAAATCGGGCTTAAAACGCGAAAGTTACGCCAGTTTTACTACAACGGTAATTATAAACGTTTTAACTTGTTAAACACAATTTTACCAAAACGATTAGACGGTGATATAGCTATATAGAATTATATGTGGTTTTAGTTAATCAAAGTACTATATTACTAGGGAGTTTCATAATGAGGCCTCTTCGGGGTGGCGTATCGACGAGTTGTTGGATTTACGATTTAAAGTGTCCTAGCTCCTCATACGTCACTACATGACCTCTTAATTATGATAGCCCGAACGATAGTATGATGAGCTATAGACCCTATAATTAATCAAGTGTTTTTAGTAAGGTTCACGGACCTATATTGGATTAGGTTGCCTTCGGATTCCTTCGTGACGCATTTTCTATTGTGAATACTTGTTGATTACCATTCACTCGAGGTGAGTTCGTAGCCCATTTTTCTACTACTTGCTTTATTAAATACGGGGGAGATTACATGCTTGATTTCTTTGGACACAAGTGTTTTCAAAACTGTATGCTATTTCCTGATTACATTATTGCCTAAGTTACCGTATTGCCATTTAAGTCCCCTTTTATCATGAACCGTTAAATACCTGCTGGGTATACATTAGTGTTATGGATAGATCTATCGGGACTGACCATCCCCGTCTGGGCTGTGGTTTCTAGTTGACCATTGACACATTTAACATTTAAAGAAAATTCGTAGGATGTTTGGCAACATCTGTATTGAGAAAATTCGTAGGATGTTTTTGTAACATATGTATCCGTGTTGGGGCACAAACCACGAGTACTGGTTTGATTACAGTTTATTACGTTAAGGTTCGGTGTCATGAGCAAACACCCCCAAAATTAGGTCGCAGCGGAAAGGTAACAATGGGGTGCTACGTCAAAGTACAAAAATCAAGATATAGAAAACGACCTTAAATGGACGTTAAAAATAAGATTCATTCAATGTCACTACAAAAGATCAGAGTTTTCACGTTAGGTCCGCATAAGCTTGGATAGGGAGCGTGACTGATATCTACATTAGATGAGTTCTGATTTCTTAAATTCAATGAAACTTTTGTTCTTATAAAATCTTACTGTCATCTTTTAACAAAACTTATGAGACCTAACGTGAAAACTCTGATTTTTGTAATGATATCGAATGAAACTTAGTTTTAACGTCCATTTAAGTTCGTTTTCTATACTATATCTTGATTTTTGTACTTTGACGTAGCACCCCATTGTTACCTTTCCGCTGCGACTTGATTTTGGGGGTGTTACAAGAAACCTAAGACCCATTACAATTTGTATAGGTCTTGGATGATTGACGCACCTACTCCCGAAGTTTTTCATTTCTTGCTATTCCCTTCCGACATCACTAAGTGAGTTCATAGCCTCGCATTTTAATACTTTAATTGTTTTATAAACCCGCGAGGGGGATAACATGCTTGTTTTAAAAATAGAATACAAGGGACCCGAATGTATGCTAGTAGCCTTAATTATTATAAGTTAGCTTAACTCGCTAGATAAAAGACCCGCGGAATCATGAATTGTTAAACTGTCAGGTAATGGTAGATGCTTATACATTAAATAGTACTATTTGGAGATTACCACCTCCAATCCGTGACGACTAGCTATCGTCTTATGTCGGGAAAATGACACCACAGTTGCATTGTATAGAGAGTATAGTGCGCATTATTTTGATTATATGGTAAGGTTTAATGTCATGAGGCTTATACTAATCCCCCTATAACTTTGTCTGATCCACATCGTTATGTCTTGACGATTTTGAGAAATGATACTTGTGTTCGAGATTTAATATATATATATATATATATATAATATATATATATATATATATACATATATATATACATATATATATACATATATATATATATATAATATACTCTATGGATTCACTCAATATTATTGTTGACTTTGTTAGCAGTTTTGTCTCAGGTCCTTGAAAGTAAATTTGGTGATGAACAGTTTGGGAGAAGGCTAATGAAATTAATATATTTTGCAGGCCCTTTAAAGAAAATCATTAGAAGAGAATTTATTTGAAAATGATGTATTGATTATGAAAACATTTGGGAACTATGTTGTGAAACTTTTATTTCGAATGGTTATATTTAAAAACGTCTCTTTTCGAGTCGTTTTCTATGCTTGAGTTATTGTATTAAGACGTAGCACCCCAAATGACCCTTCCGCTGATATGAGAAAAATAAGGGTGTTACAGTGTTCAACAAGTGTTTGTCATGGAATGTGTCCTAATGAGATTTATTTATTGATCTCTTGGCTCTAGGCTTGATTTATGCGTTTTGGTTTTAGTAATCGAAGGCTGGAGCAGACTGCCACCTATTAAATATCAACTAACTTGGAGTGAGAAAGTCAATAGAATTCGTATGTATCTCCGTGAAAAATGAGACAAGTATCTTTTAAGAGAAACTTGAATGGCTGGGAAGGGTTGTGCAGTGCATCACTGGGTCTGTGATGTCTTGTCTTCAATACCAGAATTTATCTTTGTGAATTTGATAGATTATGTATTGACTCGATTTCTGCCTAAAGTGTGTGGATGGCTTCTTTGTTTTCACCCTTTATCCATACATTTCTTTTTAATTCTTCAACCCCTTCAATGCTTACCAAGATGTCATTACGAATACCTTATTGTGATTGTTCTAGTGTTAGCTCAACCTTAGTCGACATTGTTCCCTTATTCTCATTCATCTCCAATCATACCTAAGGACTGCTATTTCTGACTATAGAGTGTCCTTAGGTAGATCCCTCTGGTTCTGGTTGGATCATAGGACTACTACCTAACCTAACCACCTTATGACTTCAGAATCGTCATGAATTAAGATGTTGTTAGTTATAAGATCGTAACCATAAAACCTTTTCTGAAGAGTATAAAGCACTTTGAGTTGTTTAGATCACTTATTATCTTCAAGATTACATTTTAATTACATTTATCCCTTTATTTTAAATACTAATTCACTTAATGTTTGAAATACCATGTGATTTAAAATTTGTCTTGAAAAAGCAGTGGGTAGAAAATGTTTCATCATGAATTATGTGGAACTTTTCTTCTTGATCCCCCTCAATTTTACATATGTTTGACACCAAAAAAAATGATATCTTGAAAAATTGTGCTCAAACACTGCATCATCTTATAACATACAGTCTATTGAGTAGTCATTATTATTTCTGATTTTTTATTAAGACTTTTTATAATGTTTTGAATACATATGAATTGTCGTGAGATGATGTATCCAAAATCATTAGAACTTTGTTTTTGAAAAACTCCCCCTCAAACATTGACCCATTTTGAAAATGACACCAAATGTAGAAGAATTGTCTTGTAAAACTTTATGAGGGATGGAGTGTTGAACACATAATTTTGAAAGATTTTGAATTGTCATTGAAAAATTCTTGAAAAATTGTGTTCAACTTTTTGAAAGACATTATGTTAGAAGACTTCTCTTCTAACCCTAAGGATAAGCGCACTGAAATGTAAACTCTCCTTTGTTGTTTGGGTCTAAGTTGCAATCTGAGAGCGATTACAAGTCATAAAGAAAAATAGAAATGAGATATTTTGAAAGCATTTGAACTCTTGCTCGAACTTCATTTACACGCCCGTGTCAATATTAACCGACATTTTTAGGTACGTAAATGTTATCGATTCCAAGAGACATGTCAAGAAGATTCTTTTTGGAAATTTTTTGATTTTTTGATTTTGTATTTTCTTTTTGAAATTTTATATTTTTGTATTTGTTTTTATAGGTTTTATATTTTTGTATTTTGCTTTTCTCAAAAGTATTTAGAAGTCGATGTTTGAATATTATATCAAGCAGATTCATTTGCCAGAACCTCCAGTTCTGCTGGAGTCAAACATCTCATACCAATTCGTCTGATAAGATACTGAAACCTATCTTCGGGTAAGACTTTAGTAAACATATCAGCTAATTGGTATTCAGTTCTGACAAAGTACAATTCAATTATACCATTATCCGCATCCACATTACTTGAGCATAACTTGCAGATAACGCCACGTACTCTGCCTCTGCTGATGACATTGAAGTGTAGTCGTGATTCTTTGATATCCAACTGACTAACTTATCACCTAGGAATTTTATTCCTCTATAAGTGCTTTTGCGAGTATCAAGACATCCGATATGGTCGGCATCTGAAAAAGCTGTTAGTTCAAAGCCAGAATCCTTCAAATACCAGAGTCCCATGTTAATGGTACCCCTTAAGTATCAAAAGATCCTTTTAACCTCTTTGAGATGTTTTTCAGTCAGTCTTGCTTGATAACATGCACAATAACATACTGCTTGCACTATGTATGGTGTACTACATGTCAGATACATAAGAGACCCGATTTTACTACGGTAGTCAGTTTGGTCTACGAGTTTTCCACTCAAGTCTGCATCCAGTTTAGGTTTTGTAGCCATTTATGTACCAACGGTATCACATTTATCCATACCATGTTTTTTAAGTATTTCTAAAGCGTACTTGGCCTGGTTGATAAAGATACCTCATGGGGGTTGGTGGATCTGAAGTCCTAAAAAGAATTTCATTTCCCCCATTAAGGACATCTCAAATCTACCGTGCAATAATTTTTCAAATCTTTTAGAAAAATTTAGGTTTGTAGACCCAAAAATAATGTCATCGACTTAAATTTACACAAGTAGAATATCCTCCCCGTATTTTATCGTAAATATATTAGGATCAATGGTACCTTTAGTAAAAAATTTAGACATCAGGAAATTTAAGAGTTCATCATACCAGGCTCTTAGAGCTTGCTTTAATCCATATAGAGCTTTCCTTAGACGGTAAACTTTTTTTGGATGATCATGATCAACAAACCCATCTGGTTGTGCAACATAAAGCTCCTCCTTCAGTGGACCATTAAGAAATGCCATTTTAACATCCATTTGATAAATTGGAAAAGACTTGTATGCAGCATATGCGATGAAAATCCGAACAGCTTCCAAGCAAGCAACTAGAGCAAATGATTCCTCGAAATCAATATCCTCTTCCTGGGCATATCCCTTAGCTACAAGTCGTGCCTTATTGCGAATCACATTTTGATCTTTATCCTTTTTGTTTTTCCATAACCACTTAAGCTTGATTATAGTCTTGCCAAAGGGTTTATCGACGAGTTCCTAGACTTATAGTCTATCGAACTAATGAAGCTCTCCCTGCATTGCCTCTATCCATGCAGAATCAGCCATTGCCTCCTTAATGTTTTTTGGTTCAGCAGTACTCACGGTGAGTGAGAACATACACATTTCAGGATCTGTTGTAAGTTGTCATTTTGTTTGCACTGGCTTGGATAGATTTCTACGAACTTGGTCTAGATGGTGATCTTTGGTCCATCGGTATTCAGAATCATGTGGTTGATAGAATGTATACATATTTGAATTATCAATATTGCGTGAGGAAGACTCAACAATTTCTCGTACCGGTGTACAGAAAGGATTAATAAATGCATCTTGTTGAAACTGTGTATCTTCTGCTTGATTATCGTTGTTTTCCCTAGCATTAACATTTGTTGGAGTTTTTAGTTCTGTTGAAGATTGAATATTCGTTGTAGGTGGTGTGTCTTGTTGTTTAGAATTATCGGTGGGAGAAGAAGACTTGTTGAAACTTAAAGTACCTGCAGTGAAAAATTCATCGTATAGGGGACCGAATAGAAGATCAAACTCTTGTTGTGACAGAGCTGTTTATCTGCTGAAGGAGAAACATTTTGTAGTTGGGGCGCGGGGCCAGAGTTGTCATAATCTGACGTCTTTTGTCGTTGGAGAACGAGGCCTAAAGTGTTATTAGCAACAGATGTCTCAGACATCTCTTTGATCTCATCAAACTTAATATGTATGGATTGAACTATCAATCGTGTTCTCTTGTTGTAAACTCTATATCCCTTAGACTAAGTGGAGTATCCCACCATAATATACGGATCCCCTTTTTCTTTTATCTTGTCATGATTTTCACCATCTCTGGTTAAATAAAAGGTGCAACCAAAGATTTAAAGGTGTCTGATTGAAGGTTTTCTGTCATTGATGATGTGATAGGAAGTCTTCTCATGTGTCAGGATTATGATTGATCTGTTTTGAGTATAGCATGCGGTTGCAATTGCTTCAGCCCAAAATAACAAAGGAAGTTTAGAAGCTGAAAGCATCGTTCGAGCAGCCTCAACCAGAGTACGATTTCATCTTTCGACAACGTCGTTCAATTCAGGTGTTCGAGGAGTAGAAGTTTCATGCTCAATTCCTTTTTCTTTGAAATATGCTAGGAGTGTCTTGTTTAAGAACTTTATGCCTCTGTCAGTTCGAATAGTAATCACTTAAGCTTGAAGATTACATTGAATCATTTTGAGAATATCTTTTAGAACTTCTGGTGTTTCATCCTTGGATCTTAGAAATAGAATCCAAGTATATCTAGAGTAGTTGTCAATAATTACCAGAATGTATTTCTTCCTATTGACGCTTTCAACACGCATAGGACCACATAAGTCCATATGAATCAAATTTAGCCGTCCTTTTGAACTTGGAACAACCTTTGTCTTAAATGAACTTCTTTTTGCTTTACTCACTTCACAAGAGGAAGATAGTTGATCCTTGACATATTTCAGTTTTGATAAACCAATCACGATATCCTTCTTTGAAAGCAAGTTGATGTAGTCGAAGTTAAGATGAGAAAGTCTTCGATGCCATAACCATACTTGAGTTGGTGAGGCTTTAGCCATGAAACAGATTAGAGTTGATGAAGTGGTTTCTTAAAGAGAAATTGTATAAAGATCAGATCCACGATTATGAGTGAGTAAATCGTTTCCCTGAAGATCTCTAACAAAACAAGTAGATTTTCAGAATGCAACCTCTAAATCTGCATCACAAAATTGACCAACCGAGAAGAGATTATGATTGAGGCCTTCGACGTAAGAAACCCTGTTGATCGTGATATTTCCTTAAACCAAATCTCCATAACCAAGAATTAGAGAAAATTGATCATTGCTAAAACGAACGGTACCTAGATATTTTTTGACAAAATTGCACAGCAGCTTTAGATTGCCCGTCATATGCTTTGTGCATCCAGAGTCAACAATGAATAGGATGAGTTGAACAATCTGCAAGAAAATTACAGGACGATGGAACACTTGACAAATTGGATCCTAAAGTATTTGTGATTTTCAAGACATTAGTTATCCTAGATGCATTATCTATTGTTGGACTAATACTTGTGTTCACATCTTCTTTCCTAACTTTAGGCACCCATTTCATTTTTGTCTTAGGAACGCATTTATATCCTGATGGGCATTGTTGTGCTATCCACCATTTCCATGCCTTATTAGTTTTCTCATAAAGTATCCTATAGTAACTCTTAGATTTTAGGATAGTGGATGCTGATGCAACTATTTTCTTAAGGGTGTTGCAACAAATTTGTTCACTTCACTTTTGGGTTTTCTAGTACTAATAGACAATACTTTAGGCTTCTTAGTTCTAGCATTCACGTCATGGATAAATTTAGAAACACAAGCATCATGATTTAAATTAAACACACATTTTCCACAAGTAGCACAAACAACATTAACATTTGAAGTTCTGGATTTTAAAATGTCATTACACGCAGTTATAGACTTTGTTTTATTAGAAATACTAGAAATTCTATGGTCGTCTTCTACTTCAGTCTTCTTAAGCTTCACTTGACTATTGTTTTGAATGACCTTATCTTTCATTTGAGTGTTCCTAAGTTGTGGTCTACTAACACTAGTTTGGTGAATTACTCCTGTAGAGGTACACACGCGAGGATTGGTATTCCTAGAAGTTTGAGGCAACTGTGGTGCTTTAGTTTGTATTAGCCTTGTGTTAATTTGATACATTCCTGGTTTAGTCACATTTGTGTTTCTTACAGCTTGCCTTGTTCTTTGAGGCAAAATCTGTGTAGTGACTGGTTTTGATAAAACCTCTGACACATTACTGTTGGGAACTGACTTTGTTTTTGAAAAACGTTTCCTCTCAAAAGAGTCTGAAAAAGGAGTCGGTTTGCCTAAAACTGATGGTTTTGGAATCCTTTGAGCATTTGGTTGTTGAACAACAAATGGTTTATCAAACTTAGTTTCCATAGACTTTCATTTGCATTTCTTAATAAGTTTCTTTAACTCACTTATGGAAATGTTCTTGTCTTCCAATTGAGCTTTCAGATCTTGTATTTCCAATCATTGTTTACGTTCTTTTGGAAATGCATTTGACGCATTTTCTTTGCAAACTATGTCATTTTTCATTGTTCTTGACATTGTTGTAAAGTAAGTTCAAGAGAAATCGAGTGTTTTTCTAATTTATCAAAGCTTCGTGAAAGCTCATTATAAACTTATTTACTAACAATTTCAGTTTGTTTAGAAAGCTTTTGTGAAAGACATTCACGTTCTTTTACTTTATGAAGATATAAGCATTGCAATTCAGTGTGAGCATCTAAATCAGATAAAGAATGCAAATAAGAACACATAACATCTTGTGAAACACAATCTTGTAGAAGTAGATCATACACGTTTGAAAAATCTGCTTTATCATATTCAAGTTTGTCAATTTCGTTTTCAAGGGATTCAACGTACTTTAAATCATCATGCATTTCTTGTTTAAGTTCATGAACAAATTTGAAACCATCATTTTGTGTCTTTAGGGCAAGAGGCATAAAACATGTTTTATTTAAGATTTCCATATCATGAGCAGTTGGTGCACGAAAATAATCATGAGAATGTTTTTCTCAAGCTTGATCAACAAGTTCTCTAAAATGATTTATGTTATTCGTCATTACGTTATAAGCTTGTCTACTTTTACTAATTGATTTTGATGTAGGTAATAAACAGATGTTTTTGAAAAAAATTGGTTTAGATTTCACAAAAGATTTTCTCTACATTTTCTTTCTTACTTCATTTGCATGTGCCAACTGTTCATGATATTCTTGTGACGCTGGTTTAAAATTTTCATAAAGACTATTTTGATTTGTGTAATCATAAGGTTTCACTAAGTCTTTATTTAATTTTGATCTACTCTATTTTTCAAGAGTCAAGGTCTTTTCCCTATCAGGGATGAATCTATTTTCAGGATCAGATGTATCATATAAGATCTCATACAAACATGGCTTTTCAGATTGATCTTTCTTGAGGTACATTGGATTTACAAAAGTTGGTATATCATTGAATGTTGAGCCTTTGTGAGCTAACATATGAATGGTTTGAATTGATTGATTCCTTTTATAAACAATTTCATTCAAAAACTTTAATTGCTTTTCCATTGAAATCATTTCTTCAATGTCTTTTTCTTCCGTAAGTTTCAAATCCGTTATTACCTTGGTTTTCTCTTTGACAAGACCTTTATAATGTGACTTTGTTAAAAAAACTATATTTGACTAACTCATCGTGTTTCTATTTGACAACAAAAATTTCATAGGCTTTAAGTTTTAATCCTTCTTTTATGTTAATTTCGTTTTGAGCTAATAGTCCTAGATTTTTATTTAACTTGCATTTAAGTTTGTCATAATCAAATGTACAGTCATTTAAGGTCTTGTACGTCTCATGCTCAGTCTGTTTACTTTGAAGTACAATTAGGAAACTATCTCGAGTAGTATTGGACTCCTCAAGATTGGATTTGCACTCCTTTAATTCTTGAGTCAATGATGAGTTTGCTTTCTTTAATTTCTTAAAAATCTTTTTATGCTCTTCAGTATCAAGTGTTAAATTTACAATTAAATTAGCAAGTGCAGCACACTCATCTTCAGCATTTTGGTTAGTCTGAATATCATTATCACACATATCAAGTGAATCAGGAATGACATTACTATCAACCTTTTCCACTATACATGTCTTACTAATGGATTCAAGTTGCTTAGAATGCTGTCTTTCATTAGCAAACACATTATATTCAGCATCGTATTGTACTTGTTCTAATGGATCAGTATCAGTTCCTGAGACTGTAGTAGGAACCTCTTAAATCTTTACCATATAGTTGTAATGTGCTTCTAATTCTTGTTTATAAATCTCTTCATCCATGTCCTCTAGCCAATCAGCTTGCTCTGCGTGAAGTGGAACACCTTTCTTAGCTTGTTTGCACAACAACATCTTTTCCTTGTGACACGAGTAGTCTTTTACCCTTTTTGGTTTCCTGTAATCCTTAGCAAAATGACCAGATTCCTTGCAACTGAAACACTGTATCCCAGTCTGCTGCACTACCTGACTGCCGACAGTCTCCCTAGCCCCAACAACAGTCACCGTCCTCTGATTCCCAAAATGCCCAGTCTGATTATCATTCTTGTACCTTAGAGAAGTATCCACATTCTTGTTTCTGGAGTTCGAAGAAGTTTTAAGGTTGTTGTTGGTAGGTTTGTAGATCTTTTTGAAGTACTTTGCAATGAGTGCCAAGTATTTCTGCATATCCTTATCTCTCTGAGCTTGTTCTGGATCATTGTCTTCTTCAGAAGCTGATTCAGTGTGATTGGTTTGGCTAGCTCTTTGCCTTTGTATTTAGTAGTTGCATTCGATCTGGTGGAACATGATTATTTTAATGGTGGTGCATATGATTTGTGAGATTTTGGTGCTTGATAATAAGGATTTAGATATTGTTGAGCAGCAACAACAAGTGCTAATGGGTTAGCATTCTTGGCTATTCTCTCCGCACAGATTTCATTAACTTCCTTTTGATACTGTTTCAGAACGTCAAAGAGTTTGTGATATGATATTGTGTCCAAGTCATGATTTTGCTTGACAATTGTCACAAGTCTTGAACCTTCTGGTTAAAGATGTTGAAGAAACTGAACATTGCATTGAATCGTAGCAACTGTCAAGTTATTTCTTATCATTTCATTCATCATTTTGTAAAATCTAGAATAGTATGACTCCATTGACTCTCCATCATGAGAAGTGAGTTTGCCAAACTCCCAAACTAAATTAGTCTTGACATCTTGAATGTTAAGAGATTCACCCTGTTGTAGTCATTCAATAGCTATCCACATGTCGTGAGCTGTTTTGCAAGCATCAACAGTTAAGTATATTTCATCCTTAATTCTGGTCAATAGTAAATGAATTGCTTCCTTTTCTAATCGATAATGTTCTTTGTTTTTAGGAGATATATTAAAGATTGTCTCAACTGTTGTTTGTTTTGGAACTTCTAGAGAATCATCTGTTGCTGGTACAGCTGGAATTGTAACAGTAGAAGGTGTGTAAGGACCTTCAAGAATTTATTTCCTCAGGGCATCACCATTCGGTCTTGTATCAATGTATCTTAAGAAACGTGATTGCCACTGTGCGTATGTTCCCGTTACAAGCATTGGTGGACGATCCTTTGAACCAGCTGCCATGATGTTGTTATGCATTTGATTGTCAGTTGTGGAAGTTGTAATTGGAGTAGTCATGATGAATTATTGTTTAATTATGAAGTAAAAATGATTTTGTAGGATCTTAAGTAGATGTTTTGTGATTGAAGTTGTGGTTTGATGTTGTTTGAGTTCACAGGATTTTACAGTTCTTTGACTTAAACTGAGAAAAGAATTGAGTCTTTTGCGGGATTTAACAAAACCAAAATGAAACCGTGAGATAAGTATTGGTTAATGTCTTAGTTTGTTTAAGTAGAATTAATTGTCTTTTATGTTCAAGAGTAAATTAGAAGTCTTTGAATGTTAGTTGTCCAAGTTTAAGTCACGAAAATTTGGCAAAGTATTCAAATGTGCTTAAAGTTCGTTAGCAAACCACTATGAAATGTATAAGACAAACCACTGCCTATTTTCAAATGACAAACCACTGCCTTAACGAGTAAACCGCTGCCATGTAACTTAAGCAAACCGCTACTAAGGATTTGAAGGACAAACTACTGCCAGAAATCACTAAACCGCTGGCAAGTGTTTTAACCAAATTGCTGCTCTAAATTAGAAACTTAAATCGCTGCCATAGTACAAAGGATAAACCGCTAGCAAAGTACAAGGGATAAACCGCTGGTTGATGTCACTAAACCGCTATAAAAGTACAAAGGTCAAACTGCTGCATATAAAGACAAACTGTTTGTCACACCCCGCCAAGGCGGAAACGCGAGGCGCGACGAGAAAGGGAATCATCACAACACATTGGCGTCTATATAGAGAACTAAAACATGCACAAAATACAAGGTATATAAACGTAGTGTCAAGAAAATACCCAAACACATCAACAAAATCCAAAAGGCGTCTGACATTAAAATGAAGGCAGTTCATGTCAACGTCATGACATGCAAACATTCATACATCCTAACAGAGCAAAACAAATAACATTCATCATCCAAAACAAATAACAAAATCTAGATAACTAAACTTCGCCAGCTGCCTACGGTCCATCTAGCTACTTTTCCTAACTTTAACCTCATCCTGCTGAATACCTAAAAATGATGCTTATACGTCAACCAATGGTTGGTGAGAAACACAGGTTTTCAGACAAACATATCCAATCAATTTCCAAAAAAATTTATCCAATTACTGTGATTATAAAACAATACATTTGCATGGTAATTATGCTAACAAACATACAAGCTAACATACAATTTAATCCAATCAATGACTTAGACACTAAGCTGACGACCTAAATCGCTCTCGGATCATACCAAAGTCCCAGTGGTTTCCCCTAGCCCAGGCCATGGATACCCGCAAGTAACCCTTTTGACTAGGCCATAGTACCTACCCCGAAACCATGCCTAACCTTAACCACGTCATTAACACATTACACTAGTTAACTACAATTTATTTAGAAATGAAGAATTTTAGTGTATATTTACTAACATAAAAACCTTATTTGCTGACTTTCATAAATTATACCAAAAATCATCTAAGTTCATTTATGAGTTTACTAACTACCTTGTGATTCCCAATTTCTCATTACATGTGCAACTATCCCAAATAAAATCAAACTTCAAAACTGTCCCAATTCGGATTTGATTCACACTAAAATGTATGGCCTTAATTACCATACTTAGACACACAATTAGAAGCTATCCTTCTAGGGTTTCTTTATATACATATTGAACCTAATCATTGTAGATTGGCTATCCCTAATTCCACTTTTAAGTTAGTGTTTTATCCTCCTAAACATGACCTAATTCTGACCCGTATTTACTGTTTTTGACAACGTTTCTTGTGACCAACATTTAACCAACATCCAGAACTCAAAATCATTCGAGGCCAGACTTTTTGAAAAATAGATTCTTTGAACTACAATTTAGGCTCATGAATCATATCAAAACACATTTCTAACATCTAGATATCATCAGTTGAACACAGACCCAAAATCTGCCCAACTCTAAATCATGTTCTAACGCAAACCCTAATATGCAACTTTTATGATCATAAACCTAAACTAACCCTAATCATCATACCATCGTTAAAGTTCATATATAATCTGTATTTTATGTAAACCCTAGATCCATCATAAATCATGTTACATGAATATCATAAACTAGCTAAGATGAACATACTTACGTTGAATGCTAGCACCTAAACAAAAATTCTTGAATGTTCTTGGATCAAACACCAAATTCGGCACTCTAGGGTTTCTTGGGGCTGATATTCGGTCGACATAAGGAATCGTAGAAAATATTATGAGCTAGGTTTGTTGGTATATAACCCTAAGTAACCTTATCCCTTAAGTCTTAGAGTTTGACAAAGTTTAGGTCTCTTAACCCAACCCTAAACCCTTGTGCCGATTGTCCCCCCCCCCCCCCTTATACTATATTTTTTTTATTTAATTATTAATTAACTAATTACCTTTATTACCATATTTTTTCATGAAAACCTAAGCTAATTTGGGTAAACCTTTTTATATAAATGCAACTTACTAAACTTTCCAAAAATATAACTTTTCATTTAACATTTCACTTTCTATTTTTAGAAAGTCTACTATAAATATCCAAATTTCACTCACTTCATTTGTTTCCAACATGATACATTTCCCATAAATGCTTAACACAAAATCATCCAACTATTGACATAGCATTGCATGCAACACGTCATTCCTTTCCATTACCACTATACGTGAACAAATAGAATACTCATCACCAAACACAAACGCACTCAAAATGAGATGATTATACACCTCAAAATGATACCATGTACCTATTCAAACCACTTAGCACACATATATAACACATAGCACACAAGAAATCACACATAACAAACTTTTAGCCATTTCTAAAGCTATCACTAACCTGATTAAATCACGGATGTCACAATATCCCCTCCTTAAGGAAATCTAGTCTTGAGATTTAACTAGAAAGCTCAACAACTCAATCCACGAACAACTATGGATACTTAATCCTCATCTGGTCTTTGTGTTCCCAAGTAAACTCATGACCACATTTTGAATTCTATCTAACTTTCACAAGCGCTATCTTCCTACATTTTAACTTCTTAATTTCTCGATTCATAATCTCAATAGGTTCCTCGACAAAACAAAGTGTCTTATCAACCTTGATCTCATCCAATGGCACATGCAAATTAGCGTCCGCCAGACACTTCTTCAAATTTGACACATGAAAGGTGTCATGCACGCTATTCAACTCCTCAAGTAACCTCAACATATAAGCTACAAGGCCAATCCTTTTAAGGATCTTAAACGGTCCTACATATATCGGTGATAACTTACCCTTCTTTCTAAAATGCACTACGGCCTTCCAAGACGACACCCTTAATAATACCTGATCACCCACCTAAAACTCTAACGGTTTACGTCTCTTATCTGCATAGCTCTTTTGGCGATCTCTCACCACTTTGAGCCTTTCCTTTATCAATACCACCTTATCTGTCGTCTTTAGTACTAACTCAGGTCCAATCAAACTCCCCTCTCCAGTCTTTGCCCATAACATAGGCGACCTACACTTCCTACCATATAAGGCTTTAAACGGAGCACACCGAATGCTTGAATGATAACTGTTGTTGTAAGAAAACTTGGCTAATGGTAGATTGAAATCCCAACTACCACCAAAATCTATAACGTATGCCCTTAACATATCCTCCAAAGTCTGAATTGTATGCTCACTTTGTCCATTTGTCTGAGAATGATAAGCAGTACTCAAGTCTAATCTTGTCCCTAACGCTTTATGTACCGTTTGCCAAAAGTGTGAAGTAAATCGCCCATCTTGATTTGAAATAATCGACATGGGCACTCCATGTCGTGCCATAATTACATGAATATATAAACTCGTCAACTTCTTCGTACTAAAATCCTCATGAATCGCTAGGAAATAAGCTGATTTGGTAAGTCTGTCGACTATTTCCCATATCGCGTCATGCCCACTTATTGACCTAGGTAACTTGGTAATAAGATCCATAGTGATCTTATCCCACTTCCATTCTGGTATCTTAGGTTTTTGCAATAAACCCGAAGGTCTTTGATGCTCAGCCTTCACTTTTGAAAAAGTTAAACACTTACTGACGTAGAGAGCAATATCTCTCTTCATTCCTTGCCACCAATACATATCACGTAGGTCATGGTACATCTTATCCACTCCAGGATGCACAAAGTACATAGACTTATGAGCTTCGTTCAAAATTACCATTCTCACATCTCCTACTAAAGGAACCCATATCATATCCATAAAATACAAATTCCCGTCTTCCTTCCTTTCCATCTGTTGATCTAAACCATGTAGTCTTTCTGCAAGAACATTCTACTATTTGAAAGCCTCACTTTGGGCTGCCAATATCATCTCTTTCACTCCAGACTAAATGGTCATAGCCATTGCTCGAACACATCTAGGTTTCACCCGTTCCTTCCTACTTAACGCATCAGCC
The DNA here is from genome assembly GCA_026074375.1 of Tanacetum coccineum. Classification (NCBI taxonomy): domain Eukaryota; kingdom Viridiplantae; phylum Streptophyta; class Magnoliopsida; order Asterales; family Asteraceae; genus Tanacetum; species Tanacetum coccineum. The sequence continues at coordinate 21,312 of BQNB010060990.1, forward strand.
ACCACATTCGCCTTACCAGGATGGTAGCGAATCTCACACTCATAATCACTAAACAACTCAATCCACCACCTTTGGCGCATATTTAACTCCTTTTAGTTTAAAATATGTTGAAGGCTCTTGTAATCCGTGTAGATGACACTCTTCGTTCCATACAAGTAATGCCTCTAAGTCTTAAGAGCAAATATGATAGCTCCCAACTCAAGGTTGTGTGTTGTATAATTCTTCTCGTGAATCTTTAGTTGTCTTGATGCATAGGCGATTACCTTGCCTCTTTGCATGAGCACACAAACTAGTCCTTGATTCGATGCATCGCAGTAAACTACAAAATCTTCAATTCTGTCCGGTAACAACAAGATAGGAGCATCACATAGATTACTCTTCAAGGTCTAAAATGCTTCTTCCTCTTTTTCTCCCCACTCATACTTTTTGGTTTTTTTGAGTTAGCGAAGTAAGGGGTTTAGCAATCTTGGAGAAATTCGTAATGAAACGCCGATAGTAGCCAGCTAATCATAAAAATGATCGAATTTCTGACGGCGTTCTAGGAGCTTTCCAATTCTTCACCGCCTCTATTTTACTTAGGTCCACGTGAATACCACTCTGGTTGACCACGTGTCCAAGGAAATGCACTTCCTGTAGCCAAAACTCACACTTAGAAAACTTCGCATACAGCTTCTCCTTCCTCAGTAACTCTAACACTAACTTTAAGTGAACTTCATGCTCTTCCTTTGTCTTTGAGTAGATCAGGATGTCATCAATGAAGACAATGAAAAACTTATTTAGATACAGTTTGCACACCCAGTTCATCAAGTCCATTAAGACTGTTGGTGCATTGGTTAACCTAAATGGCATAACCGTAAACTCAAAATGTCCATACCTCGTTTGAAATGCGGTCTTTAGAATGTCATCTTCATGCACACATAGCTGATGATATCCTGACCGAAGATCTATCTTAGAGAAATAACATGCTACTTAAAGCTGATCAAATAAGTCATTGATCCTAGGGAGTGGATAACAATTTTTAATAGTTAATTTGTTCAGCTCCTTATAGTCGATACACATACGAAAAGATCCATCCTTCTTCTTTAAGAATAACACAGGTGATCCCCACGGCGAATGGCTAGGTCATATGAATCCCTTGTCTTGCAACACTTGAAGTTACCTAGACAATTCTTGCATTTTCGAGGGTGCCAAACGATATGGAGACTTCACGACCGGCGTGGCTCCAGGAACTAAGTCTATATGGAACTCAACTTGTCACTGCAATGGTAGCCCCAACAAGTCTTCCAAAAACACATCAGTAAAATCTTGCACCACGAGTATATCACTTATCATAGGTTTATCTATCTTAGCGTTCATTAGGGATTTGGTGGCTCCCAAAGTACGTTCCCCATGAACTCGAAGTATCCCACCCTCTTTTATCGGTATCTCTACTACTTTTTTAATGACATACTATAACAGCCTTATTCTTGGACAACCAGTCCATCCCTACAATCACATCAAAACTTCCATGACCCAACGATATCAAATCTATAGTGAACAAGGAGTTTCCTAGTTCTAGCTTGCAATCACGGATACCCTATCAACTTCTACACTTTCACCATCAGCTATTTCTATCACATAACCAGGGTTTACAATACAAGGTTCCACATTTAGCAAAGGCGCAAACTTAGAAGAAATAAAACTAAAATCAGCTCCATAATCGAAAAGAACAGTAGCAAATTGATTGTTTAAAGAAAATGTACCCGTCATAACTTTCAGATACTGTAGAGCCTCTACTGCATTCCAATTAAATGTCCTTCCTCTTTCTTGGTTCCCATTGTTTTGGGTGTTCCTGTTTCCCTCCAAAGCCAACAGGTTCTTTGCTTTTCCAGTTGCTTGTTTTGATTTGGGGCAATCATAGCGAAGATGGTCAAGACTCCCATATTCATAACATGCCCTCTGTATCTGTCCCATCCTAACCGCATTTACATGCGCCACTTACCTAATCGGTGCCCAATACTGTCTCGCACAATGACCCGATTTCTGGCAGTTATAGCATAGCTTATAAGGTGCATTCTCTGGGTGGAAAGTATAACACTTAGCACACTTAGGTTATGTGCTCACATTGTCATTCCTGGGAGGAACTGTCGCCACAAACCCTGATCCAGTCTTAAATTTCTTATTGTCTTTCCATGTACTCCCTTGCTTACTTGATTTCTCTATCTCTTTCCTCTTATCATTTCCCTTAGTCAATGTCCCACAACGTACAGCCTTGTCAGTGAGTATTCCAGCCATCAAGATAACGCTTTGAATAGTAGTTGGTTGGGTCGCCCAAAGCATACCACGGATTTGAGGTGCCAACCCATTGATGTACCTTTTGATACGCGGAGATTCAGGAGTAACCAAGTGAGGGACTAGTTTGGCCAATTCATGGAACCTGTCAGTGTAGGCGACATGATTGGCTCCTACCATAGTGTGGTTCTAAAACTCATTCTTTAGTTTCTCTATCTCATTGCTTGGACAGAACTCCTCCACAAGCAACGCCCTAAAATCATTCCAAATCATACCAATTGCAGCTTCACAACCTCTCGCTTGGACTTATGTGTTCCACCAAGTCAAAGCTTTGTTCACAAAACAACTAGCAGCATACTGCACTCTCTGGTTTACAGTACAACCACTGTTATCAAACACCGACTCCATCTTTTCTATCCAATGAGTGAGTGCTACTACACCACCCTTTCCATCAAACTCCTTAGGGTTACAAGCAGTGAAAGTCTTATAGGAACATCCATTGTTCCCACCATTTCCATTTCCTCCATTCGCATTATTCACATTAGCAGTCACTTAAATGACGATCTGAGGAATGATATTCTGCAACTGCCGCGCAATTATTGTAGCAATGTTGGGATTCGGTTCTGAGCTCGGTTCTGGGGTGGGTTTTTGACGCGAAGTTCGAACCATGTTTCTATAAGAGGAAAGGAATAATATACATTAAACGGGAGAAGACAAATTTTGATCTTATACTTCTATAGTAGTATATATATACATACTACTATCATAATACTATACACCAATGTGTCAACACTTACTAATGAAATCATACTTGCAAGTCCACTTGTGCTGGGGCACATGAATAATTATGTTGGCCACCATAATTATAGAGGCTCCCTAGCACAAATGTACTCCTCCTATGACGACACTTCTTAGTTTAACACAACATTCACATACAATTCATTTAATCACATAACAACACATAAGGAACAATTTCAACTATAACTCCATCCATTTCATAAAATACTAAATCAATATCTAAAACACCAAACCCACCAAAGTTACCAATCCGGTAACATGCTCCTTCATCCAGTAACAGTTGGAACTTACTGATATGTTTCCCCTTAATAGTGGCTTGGACCCGATTACCCTAAAATGTATATGAAGATAATTTGCAGTTTATTAATTTTTACCATTATTCATAAAACAAATGAACCTCACTTCATGAAATATGTAGAAAAAGATTACCTGTTGATCTTGCAATACGGCATCTAAACTCCACACCTGATTCGGATTTCCTAAGGGATGAGACTTCCAAATACTTATGCAACGCACCAATATTTTAGAATCATCAATCATTGGATCCAAGTCACACAGTTGAGTGAGGTTCATCTCCATTTCTTTTGCTTCAAACAAAAAGATAAATTTTAGTTATATTTCAGATATAAACTCAATATAAGATTGCAATAAAAAATGACAACTATTTAAAAAAATAAAAGATGAGTGATTATGAGTCAAGAATAGAGGAAGAACTAAAAAGATGAGTGATTATGAGTCAAGAAATGCAGGTATTTATAACATATAGAGTCACTGTACGCTAGCAGTACTAAATATTATCGAACAGTACTAACTTGTAATACAAAGTTTCTTTTCTCCAATGCTAGCAGTACAAAGTAGATAAACTTCGCAGTATTAACACGACTCTCAAACAGTAATAAGTGGCGTCGTTGGTAGTACAAATATTCCAAAAGCAGATGTATGAACTCAATATAAGATTGCAATAAAAAATGACAACTATTTAAAAAAATAAAAGAAAAAACTTTACTTTAACAGATGTATGAATGCAATTGCAAAACTAAAACATTAACAATTCAACTTTAACAAATTACCGGGGTGTGTATTAATTTCACAGAATAGAGGAAGAACTAAAAAGATGAGTGATTATGAGTCAAGAAATGCAGGTATTTATAACATATAGAGTAGGTTAACCTGTTGATTTGAATTTTGAAAAAGTGAGCAGATAAATAAGGAAAGGATTGTATCAGTAAAACTGATTATCCTAAACTGATTATCCTAAAAAACAGGGATACTCCAAATGATTTTCGGTTTTATTTTTGAATGTTTAATATTTTTAAAAGTATCCTAAATTATATGGTTTCTAATTTTAAAAAACAATTGACAACTGGTTTCAACACATTGTGAACAGAATTTTTGGTTTAATTGGTGAAGGTTTAATATTTTTCAAAGTTTACTAAATTATAGCACTTTTAATTTGTTAAATACATTGATAAATGGTTTCATAAAAAATAAATCAAAACTAATTTCATGCTTGATATTGCAAAACAAATAATCACTAACAAATGAACATTTCATTTTTTCATCATAACATGCTAAATCATAATGTTCCAAAATAACCCAGACGCAAACTCATTTTGAGAACCATTACCTGACCAGACCCAGTTCTATGTGCCACAGAAAAGTAAAATAACACACTAATTTAACATAGAAAAGAATACCTGGAAAATTTATGTTGATAATTGGAGAAAAAACAAACCATGTAATTTCCATCCAACTCGTGATAATTTATCATAACATCCTACACAAAATCAACAACTTTCAGTATGAACAAATATGGAGAAGTTGATAAAACAAAAATTAATCTTAACCAAAAATTGTAGAGATGATTCAATCCATATTCAGATTAAAAATTATATACGGATTTAGTTTCATACTACATTGATTAAGAGCTTGATTCTCCAAATGAATGTTAAAGTGCCATGATTTAGGGTTCATTGTGACAAGATTAATTAATGAATTTTTTTTTAATTGGGGCGGTTTGAATTAGGGATCTGTTGTTGATTTTATGTAAGGGTTGTTGATTTAGGGATCTCATTTGATGTGTATGGCTTAAAATGTTTTTGTTGGAAGGTTTTTTGTGTGGAAAGTAAATGTAAGTTGAATTTATTTCAACCGTTGATTATTTTATGAATATACACGTGTCATTTTTAACATTTTTTGTTTCAAGATTATGCTGATCAAAAGCTTCTTTTATATAGTGTATAGATTAAGCCGGTTTTTTTAAAAACAATTTTACACACCTGACCACCAATAGATCGAATATCAAGCATGTATTGTTCTACGATGTGTATGAAGTTGTTTCATAAGTACAAATAAGATAAGTTTTGCATAAATATTGAAAAACTAATGATAATCATGTAAGTGCTTTGCTATATCTATCTACATTATATTCCTACATATCCCCATACACACAATTATATTATATATATTTGTTTCACTTATTATTTATCTGCATATAAACCGTCAATTCTAACACTTTTTAGTATGGATAAAGATCCCTCCATGTTTCAAAAATGAACAGAGAGGTAATGTTTCATTTTTGTGTTATGGTATATTTTGAATAAAATACAATACAAATCTTACAAGCATGACCCATTTTTTCCCCTCTCACAATAACCTCAACATTACCCTCTCATGTTCATTTTGAACATGAGAGGATCTTTATCCTTTTAATATCCTGGGAGTGGAATAAAGTAAGGTAGCATTTGGTTCGTGAATTTAAAAATCCGGAATTTTAAATTATAGGAAATTTAAATTCTTGAGAATTTAAAATTCTGTAATTTAAATACGTTTCACATGTTTGGTTGACAGAAATTCATAATATTTTGAAATATATCATTATGTTCATTATTGCAAATTTTTTAGAGAGTGACGGATATGGGCATTAGAAAACCCGACTCAACCTCGATTAAGCGAGTCGGGTTATTCTGGTCAAACAAAAATATTCGGGTCAACCCGAGTAACCCGAATACTAAATAGGGTTGGGTATCGGGTTGAAAATTTTTGATAACATGGGTTCGGGTCGAACCGATTGACCCAAATAAATATATTTTTGATGATATTGGAACCGACTTGGTGGAGTATTTGGAACTTCAGAAATCTCACGTTGTTTGCGCCAAATAAGCCAAGGAAAGATGTCCTTTTTGATGATATTGTTATGCGTTCTTATACTTGGTGTAGTGCTAGATGTAATAGTTCCTTCTCATGGGTTAGTTGGCTTCAACATCCCTATTTACTTTTTTTGTAATGTTCTAGCTTCTTGCTAGATGTTCTGTTATCAATAAAGTTGCCGTTAAAAAAAAATATATATATATATATTTTATATTTTTTCATAACGAGTAAAAAAAGCATTTTGTTACATTGTACTCATATTCTGGTTGACCCAAACCCGAACAGACTCGATCCGAGTGGACCCGACCCGAATTGACACGAACCCGACTAACCTGAATTCAAATATGGCTAGCTTCAGGTATGAAGTTATTAACCTTGACTCGACTTTGACCCTACCCGAATTGACCTGAACCCGAACAACCCCACACCCGACTAATATCACTAGTAACGGATTTCTTTTGATTTAAAAAAACAACAAAACCAACAAGAAAAAAATATAACAAAAACAACAAGAAAAAAAGTTTATAAACTTTTTTTTCAAGTAAATTAAAATTTATCACTATTTAGAAGCTAGCTAATTATCTCCATTTTAACAATTCGTAGAATTTTAAAGTTCTTTCTTTAAAATACCAAACACAATATGTAAAAGAAATTAAAATGAATATGCCTCAAATATACCCGACCAAACGCACCATAAGAATTTGTACAGTAAAAAACATTTCTCATCATGTAAATCATAACCGTTGCAATGTTTGCATTGATCATCGTCACCTTTTAACCAAACACAACCACATTAATGTCAAACTCAAAACTAAAACCACAAACTTCATGTGTCATGCATACATTCAATGAACCTCTCTACGCTGAACCTAGTTTCTTTCACGTCCAAATTCACCCTCATCTTCCCATTTCTCTCACATTATATGGTTTACTTTTTACCCTTTGACCACCATAACGGATATACCACCACCTCCTATATTGACTCCAAGTTTCAAACTTTAAACAAAATCATACACATAATCATATCAATTTTAATACCCATTTCTCCAATTTGAGTGAAAGATAGTGAAATATAAACCCCTATTTCAAGCATTATCTAGGGTTTATAGGTAAACCCATTTGGAAAAAAGTTGTTTTTTTTTTGGTAGGTGCATTGAATCTGGACAGGATTTGGAAGTGTTCTTTGTATATGGTAAACTATTTGTTTTATGTTGTGTGGTTTGTTATTCTATTGTTTATGAACCATCAAATGTGGTGTGAAAAAGGCATGGTTATTATTTAATTATATGTTGATTTAACCTTTTTGGGTTTTGAATACCTTTGATCATGTGGTGGGACTGGTTTTGGACTTTTTGTGCTATACTTAGTACATTGCATTGTCAACTTTTGACTTTGTTAAGCACTCAAGCTAATGGAATTTGGTTATTAGTTTAGAATTGGTTAGAATGTCGTGTTAGAGCAAATAGTATTTTGATAACTATGATGGTGTGCGGAAAAAGGTTTCTAGAATTGATATACATCAGCATAAAATCTGAATTATGTGGAACATTAAGGTTATAACTATAAAGCCAAAGTCAACTTTGGTTTGGGGTAAAAGGGTGTTTGGCTGTTGCCATGCAAATGCTTATGTTTATTACCGCGTATTTTATAGTTATTAAAGGTAAAATAACCAATTTCGGAGATATTAGTAAGAAACAAAAATGGATCATTGGGATAAATGTAAAATTAAACATCTATTTCTAACTATATTCAACTACCGTAGTTATCCTATTTTGATTATGATTCTCCAAGTTGTAACGAGTCACACTAAACGTACACCCTCACATGACTACATGAGTGTAGAGTTCTCACTTCTATCAACAAGACTAATGATTTTGAGTTGCGGGGGACCCTTTTTGATTTTGTAGGTGTACTTGGTTAATCCACTATCAATGGTGTTGAGGAAGGAATATATATGATGGAGGAAAGTAGGTAAGATATCATGTATGCTACATCTCCACTCATGTCAATTTTGTGCACCTATGCATAAAATGCTTGTTAATTACGCGTGCACCATGGATTTGTTTATTCAGTATTAGCACATGTTGCAATGTTGCATGCTTAAAGACTAACATGTTGTTTATTGATTTGTTTTCGCTCTAAGTGTGAAACAAGAAGTTAAAATGGAACTTTGAATCTATCTAATGTCTTTAGAATTATTATTATTTTTCTTTTTTCTAATTTGAATTATGACAAATAGTGTATCAAAATTCAAGTAGCAAATTTACTTAAACAAGTACTTTGGAGGGTCACACATGAATGTATAAGGAAAATAATTCCCAACATAGCTAAAGTACCCTAGGGGACCCACAAGAGGCTTATGTTGGGTGAATATTTCTTGAGTAGTAATCGTCTACTAGATTAGCAGAGTACATCTATACTATTGTCCCGTGTAATATGTATATACATGTGTAAGTATGTATGCAGTGCGATTCGGACTTCATATTTGCGACTAGGGTGAGATAAGTGAAACGGTGTTCTTAATGAGATATATCAGATAATAATCTCATAAGTAGCTATGTTCCGTCAAACATAAAGTAATTTATGCGCATAAATATGTTCCATTTCTGGATTATGCTAATCAATCACTACGCGCCGCGGTATCGACAATATTACGTTTATACTTTATAGCACTAACTTTGTCTCTTAGTTTGCATCGTGTGCTTTATGCCTTCTTTGAATTTCGCATATAACATACTAAAGACAGAACTCAGATATTTTAAAAGTATAATTGCCTTTGGTAACATCATTTATAAAAGCAACGGAGGCTAATTAAGCTGAAATATTAAAACTCTTTGTCGGGAGAGCATAAAGATGAAAGAAACGATTCTGCCAAATAGTCACTTTTCATCGCAGAAACTGGTCTGGCCTTTATGATTCTTGTGACATCAAACTTATGCTGGAATTTTCAATGGTTGTTAAGAGAGGGAATAAACGCGAAAACGAAACAAAAAAAAGGTCTGTATTGGATAATAGTTCTTTAATATGGTTCCACTGGTCCACAATTAATAATAAATGCCATCAAATCATCATATTCTTTGAGTTTATAATTGAAGAACATACAGACACTTGTCTGTTCGCTGCATAAATTTATTCGTATAATGCGAACAGAGAACAGTTTGACCAAAAAAGTCATTGTGCAACTCTAATACACGCAAGTAGCAAATTCAAAGTTGTGATAAGTGTAGTAAAACAAAATTTAATCATGTCTTCACCTTTTTACGTGGGAATCTGCTGAGAAAGGAAGTTTGAGCTTTTACTATTTGTGATCCACAAACTCCTTACATCACTTATTTAAACCCAAGGTTCCTCATTCTCTATCAGTGCAAACAATTTTAATTTGCATTTGTTAGCATCAGATAATTTTCATAGTCTGCTGTTCTTGGGTATAAATCTTCTTAAATACTTTGATTTTCATGTGAAATGCATTTTTTTCATGAAATAACTGATGATATCCTGCATTACTAATCAAGTTACAGCTTTGAACTTTTTCACCTATGGTGTACACGTCTTTACTACATTGATTTTCGTGTGATGTACATTTTAGTCCAAAAGAATAGATGACATCTTGTGTGATATGCATATTGTTCTGACGGAAATATCTTTTACTTCCTATTAAGCTCCAGTTTTGATCCATTTTGCATTTTGGTCTGACAGAAATATCTTGTGTGTGAAATGCATTTTGGCTCAAAAGAATAGATAATATCTTCCTTTTATGATGATAAAGCTCCAAATTTGACCATTTACCCTTTTTTTGGTGAACTACAGGTAAGTTTGTTAAACATAGTCCACAATGGCTCATGAACGCAAGGATTTTGAGATGAATGCCATGGAAACAAGAACCTTTTTTGCCCCAGACAGTCAAAGTCAAAGACTAAATGTACCGTATAAGGTTGGAATTCCACCAAAACAAGATCTCTTAAAGGAATTCAAAACCAGTGTGAAAGAAACATTTTTTTCAGATGATCCTCTACGCCCCTTTAAACATCAACCCAAATCTAAACAACTTATGCTCGGTCTTCAAGCGATATTTCCAATTCTTGATTGGGGTCGGAGTTATAATCTCAGAAAGTTTAGAGGAGACCTTATTGCAGGGCTCACCATTGCAAGTCTTTGTATTCCTCAGGTACTAAACTATCTGTGAAATAAGAAGCTTCAGGGGTGACATTTCCACTAATTTACTTATAAATGAGTCAACTTGAGTTTGTTCAATCTCAAACAGGCTTATCCAAACAATATAGCTAAATTGGAATGGGTCAAACAAATTAAAAGTCACCCAAACTCTATTTTTAATGCATACAATCTTCTAACTTGTTTTATTCAAAGATTAAGAAGTATATTATAATAATCTTCTGTAAACATAACTAAGCATTAACTTTATACTACAAAATTAATTAATGGACAAAAAAAAAAGTTTGGGCGTCATTCCACCTGATACCAAAATATTGACCCGTTTAAGATGAACTTATTTTAACCTTCAAGTGACCCGCCCATATTGCCACCTCTAATAATACCAAGTCTTAATAACCTGTCGGCTTTTACAGGACATTGGATACTCAAAACTTGCATTTCTACCTCCTCAATATGGGTTATGTAAGTTTTTTCTTGGTACTTACTGATTGAATTCATTTAGCAATGTAATATCTTAAATATGAATTTGGGTTTCCTATTTGTGTAGACTCGAGCTTTGTACCTCCTTTGATCTATGCATTTATGGGTAGTTCACGAGATATAGCTATAGGACCTGTTGCAGTGGTGTCTCTTTTGTTGGGTACACTTCTTCAGAATGAATTTGATCCAGTGAGTGATGCAAATGAGTATCGTAGGCTTGCGTTTACAGCTACTTTTTTTGCTGGAATTACCCAAGCTACCCTTGGAGTTCTCAGGTAAATTAGTATTTGATGTTCTGATACAAGAAACTTATTATGATAAATTGAATTACCTGTATAACCCTCCTTTTAAACCTAATTTAAGGGACTTTAAGACTTTTGTTATCATTTCATGATCCATCTCGCCTTTTAAAAGAAATTGGTAAACCATATTTTCTTTTTTCACATTATAGAAACCCTTTTTGTGGTCATTTTATGTATTAATTTCTTGAAAAATCAGAACTTGTCAAACACTCCGTTCTCCTGTGATGATTACAACTTCAAAAAGCAGAAGCACATGCAAACGTGATTTATAAGTGACTGTTTTAGTATGCTGGTTATATGATTTTGATTATATATTATGGCATAATCATCTAAAATGTCCTTTCTGTTATCTGGACTAGATTGGGGTTTCTAATTGACTTCTTATCCCATGCTGCTGTCGTGGGGTTTATGGGCGGAGCTGCCATCACTATTGCTCTTCAACAACTAAAGGGTTTTCTTGGCATAAAACACTTCACAAAGAAGACTGATATAGTTTCTGTTATGAAATCAGTTTTCGGCTCCATTGAGCATGGGGTGAGCTCTTGATCTCTTCACACACACACAAAACACATTTACATATCATATATGAACCAATTTTTTTCTTTTTTTTTCCAGTGGAACTGGCAGACAATAGTGATCGGAGCAAGTTTTCTAGCTTTTCTACTCTCTGCTAAGTACCTTGTAAGTGTTCGTGATTCCTTGAACATATAGTTTGTAAATTGGCGGATTGGGTACGGGTCAAAATATGTAACATAAGTTACCGGTCGGCCGTAGCACTTTTTATCCATGATTTCAAAGTTCTATTAACATGTTTGTGTGTCAAATACTAACATTGTTTTATCTCTTCAATAATATTTTAATTTTTGATAATTAAAATGATTTGGGATACCTTATACATCAAAAATAGTTTGTTGATCTGTTAGAGATAGAATATAACCATAATTGACCCATGTATAAGTAAATAGGTCATGATTTCCACAGAAACCAGTAATTCGATATTTGGGTAACTCTAACGTAATTCTGCAAACAGGGAAAGAAGAATAAAAAGCTATTCTGGGTGTCTGCGATAGCACCATTGATCTCCGTTATCTTGTCTACTCTTTTTGTGTATATTTCCCATGCAGATAAGCAAGGTGTTGCAATTGTAAGTACTTTTACTAATGTCAACTTGTCATACCCAATGTTTTTTTATCGAAAGTTTAATTCTTTCGGGTTTTTCCTTTCAGGTGAAACATATCGAGAAAGGGATCAACCCTCCATCTGTAAATGAGATTTATTTCTCGGGTGAAAATCTTCTAAAAGGATTTAGGATTGGCATCGTGGCTGGTATGATAGCATTAACGGTAGGTGCTTCTCAAGTCTTGAAGTTGTTAACGCATGTGGAGTACATATCAAATGGTTAGGTTGGGTCACTGGTAAAACGGGAAGTTTTAAGTACACACTAAATCAGGTCGGGTCTACCCAACAGCACTTATTTGTCTGTTTTTTCATTAATTTAATTTTTGTTAAATTAAACAGAAATTTACAAATTTACTTTAACAAAAATTACAATAATAATAATCTATAGTTTTTCTGGTAAAGTAGTTAGGATGTTGTAACCATCTGTATACACTTTTGGCGACGTTTCGACCCGTTTGAACTAAATATATTTTATTTTACATACTTGACCCTTCAGAGAGAAAAATATAACTCAAACTTACACATTAATAAGTTAATGTTGTCGAAATTGTAACCCTCTTCAAACACTGCTTCCCTTGCTATAAAAAACACCACATTAAACCACTTCTTCCTGATACATCAGGAAGCCGTTGCAATCGGAAGAACCTTTGCTGCTATGAAGGACTACCAAGTAGATGGGAACAAAGAAATGATAGCATTAGGAACGATGAATGTTGTAGGCTCAATGACATCATGCTATGTAGCAACAGGTAAAAAGATACAATAAAAACTTCATAAACTTTAATACATTTATCTGGTCCTATTTATTAAGTCACGTGTTTAAAGCTAATAGTTGTTTATCTTATGTTTGTTTGCAGGTTCTTTTTCACGTTCAGCTGTAAATTATATGGCAGGCTGCCAAACAGCAGTCTCTAACATAGTGATGTCATTGGTCGTCTTCTTAGTTTTAAAATTCCTGACACCTCTTTTTGAGTACACCCCGAACGCAATCCTTTCGTCCATCATCATATCTGCTGTTATCGGTTTAATAGATTACGAAGCAGCAATTTTGATCTGGAAGATTGACAAATTTGATTTTGTTGCTTGTATGGGAGCCTTTCTTGGTGTGGTTTTTGCATCAGTTGAGATTGGTCTTTTAATTGCTGTAATAACTGAACCATCTTGTTACTACATTAAATGTTAATCTTTTCATAGTTCCACACTGATTTTGAATTTTTATTTTTGCTGTTTAGGTCTCAATATCTTTTGCTAAGATCCTTCTTCAAGTTACAAGGCCAAGAACAGCAATTTTAGGAAGGATTCCAATGACAAGTGTGTATAGGAACATCCAACAATATCCGGAGGCAACTAAAGTCCCTGGGGTTCTCATTGTGAGAGTTGATTCTGCTATCTACTTCTCCAACTCTAACTACATTAAAGAAAGGTAACACTCTTTCCTAAACTTGTACTTTTCCGCTTGTACTTCAGCATGTGTTTTGGATTTGCAATCTTTATGAATAGAGGTCGAATAAACGTTAATTGATCATCACTTTTAACCAGTTGCAATGTTTCAGTAACATACAAGTGGTGGGACTCCCACTAACACAGGATTTTTATCCCTACATTGTCACGTTCCCGAAGTTCTAAAATGTGCACTTTTTGCAGAATATTGAGGTGGCTAACTGAGGAGGAAGATCAACTAAAAGCAACATACCAACGAGTTCAATTCTTGATTATCGAAATGTCACGTAAGGAATTTTCGTATTTCATTTCATTAAGTTTTTTTAACCTTTTGCAAGAATTCGGGTTTTATAAGTATATGCATCTTTGTCTTTGCAGCTGTTACCGACATTGATACTAGCGGAATTCATGCATTTGAAGAGTTGTACAGAAGTCTGGTTAAGAGAGATGTTCAGGCAAGTAGTTATTCTCAGTTTTAATAATTGATCCGTTTACGTGAGGTCGAATGGGTTGTGATCGGTCAAAACTTGTAAATTTTTGAGTGGGTCAAAACAGTTGGGGTGAACACTGTAAATGATTATTATATTAAACATGAGCAGTTTTTTTCAACAAAACATAGAGGCTGTAGGGCGTAAACACTTGCGCCTTTGAGCCACTTTCAAGCCATTTCACCTCCTTTCTGATTGGTTGTTCCCCATTTGACTCACTAACAGTAATAATATAACTAAAGTTGACCCATTTCCAAATATATATAAGTTGAAATTGGCTGTAATGTTAATGCAAAAGTGGGAAATTCTAAGATTCAAAACGTTTCTTGGTTTCACAGCTTGTTCTTGCAAACCCTGGTAGACTGGTGCTAGATAAGCTATATTCATCTGGTTTCCCTGATCTAATTGGCGAGAACAAGATTTTCCTCACAGTAGCAGATGCTGTCCTCACATGTTCACCCAAGATCGTTCAAGAAGTGTAATCTAATTCAGCCGATCAAAGCAGTGTAGAGTTGTAGAAACAAACTCTAGGAATCAATATATAAATAAGCTAAAAAATAACAAGAAAAAGTAAGAATTTCGGACTGGAATGGTATGGTGGATTTATGCACGTAAAGTGTTTGATGAAATGCCTGAAAAGAATGTTGTGACTTATGGGATTTTGTTTAATGGGTTGTGTAAATGGGGAATGTTAATGAAAAATGATGGAATCGCGTGAGTTTTTTGATGTTATGGTTAATAG
Organism: Tanacetum coccineum; assembly: GCA_026074375.1. Lineage (NCBI taxonomy): Eukaryota > Viridiplantae > Streptophyta > Magnoliopsida > Asterales > Asteraceae > Tanacetum > Tanacetum coccineum. The sequence continues at coordinate 36,332 of BQNB010060990.1, forward strand.
ATGTATGGTCGCTAATTCTCCCCAACAAACAAAACGGTGGCTGTCTTTGAACCCCCACCGGCTTTTTGATCTCTAACAATTATTCAGATCCGATTACTATGTCATTATTTGTATAGATTTGTGAAGATTTATTATTAGGTTTATGAAAAATTCTTAATTTTCTTAAGGAGTTTAGAGATAATGTGTTTATTGAATTTTTGGATTTACTGGTGGTAATGTTTGATGTTTAGGGGGTGTTTGGTTAGACTTTTTCAGATGTTTATTGTAGTATACAAACACAATATGTTTATCCAAACACTTTTTAAAAAGTGTGTTTTGATAACTTTTTGAAACGTGTTGAGTCTACGCAGTGCCAAACCAC
>BQNB010060991.1:0-34197 GCA_026074375.1 Tanacetum coccineum
GCTTGTTTTGTGTTTGTGTATGTACAGGTACGGATATTAAATAAATGGACAAAATCAAAGCAAAAATGGACAAATACGAACACGAGAACGGATAGAGTGCACAAGAGCCGGGAATTATCAAGCTATGGTCAACAAAAGTCAAACCTTGGTCAACCATAAAAGACAAAAACCCTTAAAATACCAAGAAAACCCTTATTGTTAAATCAAATTTACAAAAAGTCCTTAAAATGTATAACACCGTTAGTCCTTTTATTTAAAAGATTAACGGTCGTTAAGTTTTAAATCTATAAGCCCAAACCGAGCCCAAAACACCCCCTAGCCCAAAGTCAAAGCCCTATAAACCCTTAGTCAAACTAAACGATTTATAAACAAAAAAAGGCGCGTAACTTTTAAAGTTACTGTTCATCTTTTCTAACCTCAGGATAAACCAGGGTCGAGTCACCTTAACCATGCGGGTAAATGTCTCAATCATTCACCCCCGCTCCTCCTAGTCACGCAAAGAACATGTCATACTTCTAGAAGTGCCAGCTTGTCGATCCGCACTCCCACATCAACAATTCAACGGATGAGATTAAAAGTTGTGATGAAATTAAAGATTGGATGGTGGGATTTATTCCTTTGGTTATACTCAACATTTTCACACTCAGAAGAAGCACACCCAAGCCCTTGGCTCATCTATAAATAGATTAGGATTTTCATTGTAAAAAGCTATCTAGGAGTAGGAGTAGTGTAGGTAGCGTAATAATTGCTTAATTTCAGCTTATTTGTATTTTCTTAATGTAACTTTCATTTAAAAGCCATGTAATCTTTTGCTTTATTAATAAAATTGCAATTTACTTTAAAACTGTGTTTTTTTATAAGAATTTTGCTAAATTTCTTCATTACAAATATGTTTTGAATAAGCTTATTTATACTTCAATAAGTTCTTATAAAGATCATTTAAGCTAGATTTCTTAACTTCAAATCAGATTAGATAAAATCTCATTTACCTTTTCTTATAATTGATTGCTTAATAAGGGATGATAAGCCAATTTTGGACGGGCTTATGGACTTACTGGCTTGTTTATAACAAGTCAGAGCTTGTTGATTAGCTCTTAGAGCCTTAATATCCCTGTTTAGTGCAAGGGATCAAGGTACACTCCCATTTTCTATTTTCGTTGTTTTTAGCATCTACTGTCCAATTGCTTATCATGTTATTCTATGCTTATTTCTTTATTAGTTATGCTTAATGTGTGTTAATTACGCTTATTTGATCTCAATCGATGCTTTTCATAATCTGTTTTTGCTTTAATTTGCAAATTCTGATTTTTAAGGGGTGTTTGGCATAAGACTTAAAACGGGTCAAAAATGCTTTAAAATTGCTTTGGGTTATCAAGCCAGTTTTGTCAACTCTTTTCTAGTACTTTTGTTCAGTTTTCAAAAGTTTTCAATGGCAAAAACTCATTTTCCAAGTATTTTGTATGTGTGGTTTAAAACTGTGAACCTATAGCTTATTTTATCAACTTTATTGTTAGCTCCTTTGGAATTGCTTCTTAGTATAGGTTTCAAACTTGTTTTGAGTCTTTAAATGCAGTAGAATAAGAGTCACTTAAGTTTTCATTTGTCAATTTGGTCTCAATTCCAAAATCTGGCAAGTCACTTTTTCAGTTTCAAAAGCTCATTCTCAAATTTAAGACATTTAAAAACCATTTTTTAGAGTTAGCATTTTTGAACATAATCTTTTTGGTGGTCAATTTTTATCTGTTTCAACTTAGTTTTCATTTTAGTCTTATTTTCTTAGCTTATTTGTGGGCCTGCAAAAGGCCTTTTGCTCTTACAGAAAACCAAATCAGCATATGCTGAATGATCAAGCCCCTTTTCACTTGACTTTTTCAGGCCTTATTTGTTTTTCAAATTCCTTCTTCTTTGCTGATTTAAAAAGTCCTTAGTATAAGCTTTTAAGGGGTGTACCCCTTTTTGCCATAATGTTCTATTTTGTTGCTTATTTTTTAAGCTCAAAGGTGCCCTATGGGACTGTTTGGTTAACAGTTTAAACCATTAAGCTTAATTTAGATTTTTAGCTTATTGCTTGTAGATTTTAGCTTAATTTTTGCTTATTAGGTTAATTATAAGTTACTTGTAGCTTATTTAGTTCTGTTTTTAGCTTATTCAAGTTTTGTAGCTTATTTAGTTTAGTTAAAAAGCTCAAAAGTCTCTTTAAGTCACAACTGTGATTTTTAAGCTAAGTTTTTAGCTTATTAATTAAGTTTTTAAGAAAGTTGTTTTCATTAAAGTTGCCTTATTCTTAGCTATTTTATAACTTGGTTCAATAAAAGTTTTGAATAAAAATAAAAACAAAAGGAATTAGGGAAGTCAGGGAGTGAGCAAGGCCTCGAACCCCTGACCTCAACCTAAATCATCCGCACGTCACCACTCCCACACACAAACCCACCTCACACACACACACTTAACCAACTGCGCTCTTAGGACTTTTCTGTCTTAGGGTGCGTTGGTTAATCTTTTAACCCTTTTTCACTTTTTTTAGCTTATTACCAGCTTATTCAATAAGCTGGTAACCCCGTTTTTATTTTTCTTAAATTCCTTATTACTCAAAGTATTTTTTAGATTTTTCTCAGATTTTTATAAATTTGTTTACTATTTTTAATAATTAATTTTCATTAAAACTGTTTTTAAATCATATTAAATAAAATAAAAGTCAAAAAAATAAAATTCTTTTTTAGAAAATTTTCTTTTATCATTTAGGACCTAGGAAAAATAGATTTGCTTTCGTAAGGTTAATATTTTGAAATTTCACTTTTTAAAGAACGGGATTTCGTTCCCGTTCTCGTTTTCTTCATTTTTCAACTTTAAGTGTTCTCGTTTTAGGATTTCTTTAGCATTTCTTTTTAAATAGTCAAATAGGATTAGAAATAGTTTAGAAAATCATTTTAAGTTTAAATTTAGATAATTTAGGTTTTAAATATCGCGTTTTTAATTCCCGTTTACGTTTTATGCTTACGTGTTTAATTGTCATTTCTTGCTTACTTGTTTTCGTATATTTATCTACTTGTCATTTATTTTTAGTAGTATTTAGAAAACCTAAATCAAAATCTTTGAAACCATTCAAATCGCGCGATCACGGACGTTACCGATTTTCAATTCACACTTCATCGAGAGAAAACGACCCGGGAGGTTTTTGAGACAACTTTGGTTAAAAGCTCGTTCCTAAAACCCGACGAAAAATACTTACTATACTATTATTTGATACTATCCTTATATACTTTTATATTATATATATAGTGTGTTCGGACGCGTTCAAAACACAAAAACAAACACCCCTTTTCTTCTCAGCAGTGACGAAAATGAACAAAACAATCTAAAAACTCAAAATCTACCATTAAAACTTAAATTGAAGATCTAATCAACACCTATAATCATCCACAACATCATCAACATCATCGATTGTAAGTCATTTCATCTATTTCCTTTCAATTTGAGTCTAGGGTTCATGATGAACAAAAAAAAATTAAACTGGGGATTTTTTATTTTTCTTTCATTTTTGTACAATTAGGACTACTAGGATACAATGTATAACTGATATGCTTCCCGCAGACATAGGATTTGCATATATTAGTATGTTTGTCGAAAAATTGATTTCGAACCAAAACCCCAATTTTATTTTAAAATCACTCACGTTAGGAACATAATAAAATTGTTGTTATACATTGTTAATACAACTCAAAAATGTTTTAAGCACATACATAATGATCTCATGAACAAAGGTCGAGATACATAACTCATATGTATTTTTCGACATGTTTGGATGAGCAAAATCAAACTAAGGAGCATTTGGATTAACTCTTAGGATTTTATACTTTAGGTCGAGTTAATCGTTACTCCACATTTGTCATACTTAGGCACACACTAGATACCTAGTTCAGTGAGAAAACCTTACTAAAACTGGCACTCTTTTAATTAGGTGAAATGACGTTGGAAGAAGAACTACGGTACACCAAATCATACGTTCCAACAATCTCAGATGAAAATTATCTTCCCAATAACTTAAAACCCTTTATTCAAAACCTTGAGTGTAGATCAATTCATGAAGGTCGTCCAGTATCTTCTGAATCTACTAAATATGATAATATTCAAATCATGTTTCAAATTATCAAACTACAAAGTATATATGAACTCCACGAAGGGATCTGCCCAAGATTTCTGCTTGAATTTTATCATTCAATAGAAATTACTCGAGAATAACTTTCGAGCGTTAACTCCACGGAGTCATTTTGTGGTAATTGGTTATACAAAGTAAGTCATTCTCTCGCACTCTCGAGGAATTAGATCAAATTTTTAAAAATACCATTCAAAGGTCAAGTGTCACACACCGATATGTGGTCACTCGACTACTTGTCAATAAGTGTTCCAAGTAAAGGTCGTTATAAAACCACTCCTTCTTCTCCAATTGTCGTCAAGTCTCTTATTCAAATTCCTCGACAAGGTCAAGTCACTCGTACTAAAAACAAGAAAACTATAGTCGTGCATAAAAAGAAATCCTAACTCGCGAAAGTCAACCTCATATGAAACCATGGGTTGATATCATTCGTAAAAATGCCATTTGTTTAGGAGGTCATAAGGATCATGTCTCCACGTGTCTTTGTCATATGCTTTATTGCATTGAAACCTCCACTCCATACAATCTAGCATTTTTCATTCTCAAAAGAATGGAAAAGACTCAAAACAAACCTAAGGAACTCTTACCTTATGGAATGCTTTTGACTAGATTGTTCAAACATGTTGTGTTCATCTTTCCTGAGTTAGCAAGTGATCACTACCTCTCACATGATCGAGTCATACATCCCTTCACTCCTCATTATGAGCGAAAGACACGATCAGATCATGGCAAGAAAAGACCTCGTGATTCAAGTGCTAGCTCCTCTTCCACACTAGTACAAAAAGTAGATTTGGTCACACATGGGCAAAATGGAATGGCCACACATTCACATATTTATGTGGCTAAAGGTACCAAAATAGACAACATTTATTAATTAGCCACACATGAAAATTTTGATTGTGTGACCATTAGAACTGTATTGCCACACATTCAAACATTATGTGGCTAAAGGTAACTGGTAATATTATTTAGCCACATATGAATTTGGAACGCGTGACAAATACAAGTAAGCTTGAAGCATTAGTCACGATATATATATAAATAGTGACAAATATATCTCACACACTTGAACAATGTGACCAAATTGGCATATATGGTCACATGAAGTATTTTTTATGTGTTTAAAATCATACATCAAGTTTTGTCACACTTATTTTAAGGTCGACTGCTATCTTTGCTATTAGTTGGCCCACAATATGGAATTCTGGGACGTGTGACAAAATGAAAAGTAAGGTTGAATCATTAGTCACGATATACATATAACTAGTGACAAATATATGTCACACACTTGAACACTGATGATCCGAATGCATATTATGGTTCACACTAACGTTTTGTCAAAATTATTTAAGTGTAGCCAAATCCTAGTACATGATATAGGTCACGATAACTTAATATGTGGCGTTTACAGTTTACTTTGTGTTAGCTTGCCAAAAGCTAATGTGTATAGTCACATTTACTTCTAGCACGATCATGTGGCTATATGCCTTTATAATAGCCACAACATATCACAAATGTGTGACTAAATTATGTTTATGGCCACATTTAAGATGATTATATATGACCAATATATTCATAACAGTCACATAGTGAAGTATTCGTGTGGCTATTATTTAGAACAAAATGTGAAATCAGTCATCATTAAATTTCATGCTTTGTGGGACTAAATATTACAAAAGGCCACACACACATTCATGTGACCATTGGATGATCAATAGTCATACAAAATACACATTTCTTCACTTTAAATAACGTATGGTCACACTTATTAACACTTTTGGTCACGTATTACAAAAGGCCACACAAACATAGAATTCATGTGGCTATTGGATAATCAATAGTCATACAAAATACACATTTGTTTGCTTTAAACAACATATGGTCACACTTATTAACACTTTTGGCATATGGTCACTTCATGCTAATTGTATGTGACTATATACAAAAAAAAACATCTTTGTGTGTCTAAATATTACAAAAGGTCACACAAAACATAAAATGTCATGTGTCCATAGAGGATGAACAATAGCACGCAAAATACACATTTCTTCACTTTAAACAAAAATATTGTCACTACTTATAAACACTTTGGCCACTTTATGCTTAATTGAATGTTGACCTAAATAGCCCAAAAACAAACATGCTTTGTGGAACTAAATTATTACAAAAGGCCACACAAACATAAAATTCTGTGGTATTGGATTATGCAATAGTCACACAAAATACACTAATTTTCTTCACTTATAAAGCAGCATATGGACACACTATTAACACTTTTGGCCAACTTAGCTTAATTGTATGTGACTAAATACCTACAACAAACATGCTTTGTGTGACTAAATATTACAAAAGGCCACACAAACATAAAATTCATGTGGCCATTGGATGATCAATAGTCCCACACAAAATACACATTTCGTTACTTTAAACAACCTAGGGTCACACTTATAACACTTTTTGGCCACTTTATGCTTAATTGTATGTGACAAAATACGCGCAAAACAAACATAGCTTTGTGGTGAACCTAAATATTACAAAAAAGCACCACAAACATAACAATTACATGTGGCAATGGATGAACAAAAGTCACACAACCCCTTTTATTTTTACTTTCACTTAAACACCATATGTCACACTTATTAACACTTTTGGCCACTTTATGCTTAATTGTATGTGACTAAATACCCAAAATATTCATAACAAGAAAATAAAAAAGGATTTTACACCCCAGCGAGAATCGAACCCGCGACCTCCCTTACGGAAGTCAAGCGGGTTACCATCTTGCCAGAGTAACCTATTCGTTAATGTAATGCATTTTCTTTCTAATATAGAAGTTTAAGCTTCATTGTTTTTGGCTAGTAGCTTAAAGAGTGCTTATAGAAACTGCTTATTAAACCGTGGCTTCTTCCCCCTCTGCTTATTTTCAACTTGTTTCACTTTTAATAAGGTTTTAATAAGTATAATAGCCTATAAATACAATGTGTAAATGCTTGCTTGCAAATGCAAGCTGCAAATGCAATGTACAAAAGCAATGTGCATATGCAATCTGCAAATGCAATGTGCAAATGCTTGCTTGCAAATGCAAGCTGCAAATGCAATGTACAAATGCAATGTGCATATGCAAGCTGCAAATGCAATGTGCAAGCTGCAATAACACACAAACCAGACAATAAGCAGATTTAATAAGCAGTTTTAAAGCCGATAATAAGCAGTTTAATAAGCAGAATTAAGCAGTTTATTAGCAACTTCATGACTCATCCGGGGCATAGCCCGGGTTTGAAAGCCTCGTATACAAACATATAAACCAAACAGGAAGTAAAAAATTAATAGATAAAATGAAATCCTTCACAAGAGTATTTGCAGCAAAACAAAAGCTTTAAAAGGTTCTGCATAGTACAAACATAAGTCCATAAACAAGTACAAAAAATTGAATGTCTATATACTTTAAAAGAACAGGTGAAATATGATAAACTTGGAGTGTGACAACTTGAGCATGACATGGTTCACTTGGATTTTCGTATAACAACACCTCCACAGTCGGTTTGATAGTAGTCATCTCGTGATTCATTACCCAAGTCACGTCGATTTACACATGGCAATATGTTATCATTGCGCTGGTGAATGACAGTTACTAAATCCTCCCGACTTCGTCATACGTATCTTTATAATTCTTGGGAGGTGTCTTAAAGACAATAGACAATTTTTTATCTATCTGGTCTTTCACATAAAACACTTGTCGTGCTTGTGAGGCTAATATGAACGGATCAACCTTGTGGCCTAAATTATTCAGGTCAACCAATGTATACCCAAGATTATCGCGTTTCACACCACCAGCTCTGTGATTAACCCAATCACATTTGAAAAGAGGAATTTGCCTGAAACGGTAATCTAGTACCCATATCTCTTGTAAAACCCCATAATAAAATGCTTGTCTTGTGGTTGCAACTTCTTTAGATATGTGCAGATCTATTGCCTCAACACTAACCCCACTGTTCTGGTAAACTTTGCCATCATGACATTTTGTACGAAAGGTATACCCATTGATGTTATATGCATCGTATTTCACTACGGTGGCGCGTGGTCCATATGATATCCACCTTACAGTTTCTGATACACTTTCTTTGGAGATCGCTAACTCTCTCTCAACCTGAATTTCATTACAAGTATATATTAGCTTCAAATTGAAGGAACAACAAACAAACAATTATAAATAACATACGATTAATTACCTCTTTGCGTAACCACTTAGCAAAAGATTTACTGTGCTCATTCTCTAGAAATGCTATTCGTTTACCCGAGTTTTCTATTTTCAAAACTTGCTTGTGTCTCCTGAAACAATGTCTTTGATTATTATATTTGATAGAACATTTTAAGTAACGAAATAGACATGTTTAAAGTATACTCTGTTGGGATAAAAGTCTTCTTATGTGCTCAGTTATGTTAATGCAGCTTAGGCTAAATTTTAGTGCTGCTCATAAACGTCAAAAATATGCAAATGTATAACTACTGCTAGTACATAGTTACTACTGCTAGTGAATATTAGTACTGTTTGTTAGTTAGTACTAACTATAAATAAGTTAGTAACTCTTGTTAGTTAGTACTGGCATCATATGATATGTCTTAATTATTTGATTATGGAAAATTATAGATACTTAGATTATATCTATAAAACTAAACCTTAAACAAGCTTAAGAATGCGAACTATTTAGGTGGATCAACAATACTTACTCGAAATATGGTACATTTCCATTTGTATTCTGTAGTACATACAAAATGTGCCTTCTGAAAGAGTTTCTTGTAGAAACTTTCACTTGATTTTCGGCCAATATTGGCTTTTCCTTCCTCATTTTCATTAGTTTCATGTTTATCAGGTGGGATACCAATAGTTTCCCATGAATTATGATATTCGCTAAAAAAACTCTATTGTTTCTTCCGCAATAGTCTCCTCAGCAATGCATCCCTCTGGTTTATTTTTGTTTCGCACATGTCCTTTAATAACCTTTATACATCTTTCGAAGGGATACATCCACCGAAAGCATATGGGACCACATAATTTTACCTCCCTAGTTAGGTGCACAGTCAAAGGGTATCCATAATATCAAAAAATGACAGAGGAAATAACTTCTCGAGTAGGCACAGTGTCACTACCAGTTCTGCTTGCATCTTATATAGTTCTTGCAATATGATTTCTTTGCTACATATCGATTTAAAGAAAAAGCAAAACCTGATAATAGCATATCGTATGGGTGGGTGCATTATGAACGTATTGCAATGGGCAAAAAACTCTTGCATTAGCATGTAATAGTCCATGTGATTTAAGGCCGACAGAGCTTCCTAACCTTTAGGTTGACAAACTAGAAGAAATTTGAACAATAACTTGTGGTACCCTGATGAGTTGTGTAACGTTTTCACAAAAGGGTGTCCTTTTCAGCATTCGTTAATGTTAACCTGCTGAGGTAAGTGTTGTTATTGTCTTCTTTCTTGCATACAAACAACTCTGGTTTGACCCCCCAACTCAGCCAGATCCAATCGCCATTCCCTCCAGCTATTGTCTTTCCCGGAACATGTAGCAAAGTTCCGACTAGACTCTCAGCAATATTTTTTTCTACATGCATAAAATCAATACAATGTGGAACATAATTATGCCTCAAATACCTAAGTTTTCGATACCAAATGAATTGAATTATCTTCCGCATACCCTCGTATTTGTCCCGTTTACTGGCTTGAACAACCCTCATCTTCTGTTGTGTTTTTCTTTTCTGCTTTTGAATCTTCCCCCTCTGCCTCTCATTATCTCTTGGTTTTCTGATGCCTTATTGTTTGTTTCGGTTTATCCTTTTCCCCACTTATTTCAATATGTTTTTACCTCGTTGAACTATTTGTTCCCCGGTCATTGGAATTGGAGCCGAGAGAAATTCTTGTTGTCCCATTTAAATGCCCTTCTTTGCTTTCTGAAACGATGGTTATATATGTAATATATAACATCTGATACCAACATAACTTTTCTTGGATGAGGCAGAAAGTCTAACACAGTTTGTATCTTTCCCACATACTACACAACATTTAAATCCACTATACGGGCATCCACATAATGTACTAAGTGCAGGGTAATCATTTATTGTCCAATTACCACACCACACTTAGATTAAAGTTATCTTTTGTGAAACATCATATCATCAACCCTGTCGCGAATAAGGTATGTAGATCAACACCAACGATTTCTAAAAAAACATCGAATATTCCAGGCATCTCGATATTAATATCGAAAGCATAATAAACTTTCTTTTCATACACAACCATGGAGGAAGGTTGTATATGACAGTTAAAACTGGCCATACACTGTGATGCCTATTTCATGTGTTGACGTCAACCCCATCAGTTGATATTCCTAGCCTTAGATTTCTTGGATCCAGCAATTTTGGGGAATTTTTCATCTATGGTACGCCATGCTTGTGAATCTGCGGGGTGACGTAACACACCATCTGTTAAACCTCCTTGTCGGAGCCAATCCTTATATATTCTGAAATACTTTGTATCTTAAATAGTCTTGCAACCTTGTATAAAATTGGCAAGTACCACATTACCTTTGCTGGAAGTTTTCGTACACTTTAATGTGTCTTATTATCCACCTTCCAGCTTTGATAATCCACAAGTTTGACACCAGTCAATCTTGTAATTCTCCAAAAAGAAGACAGTTTATGACCATACAGTATCTTTTTGTATCCCGATCCCATCAATTCATAACTTTTTTGGCTTGATAAGTTTTTTCTCCACCATTTCGTTACCAGCAGGTAGCATCTTTTTTATTAATCCTGGTAATTAAGTAAAGAACTTATCAGAAGCTCCGTACTTACCCTTCAAGTTGAGTAGTTTAACTATTGCGGACAACTTTGTGAAGTCATGACATCCTTTGTAAAGAGGCTTATCTGCGTCTAATAATAGTTCTTGAAACTGACAAGGTCATCCTCATACAAAATTATCTTTGTAGCATTAACCTTTTCTACTGTTGTTGGGCCATCTGTTAGAATATCTGAAGCAACATCCGTGTCGTCAACAAACTTGTTGTAGCATTAATAGGTTTTGGGGCACTTATTGATGGCTCATCCTTTTCTCCATGTCTAGTCCAGTTTGTGTAGCTTAGATCAATCCTATTTCTAAATAAATGGAACTGCACTTCCTCCACTTTATGCTCTATATGGTTTAAACATTTGGTACACGGACATGGTATTAAAAGATGTCATTTATTAACTCGTAGGTCGATGTTCCCCATCTTTTGCAAGTTGTGTACTGCATAATCAATTAAACCGCTACTCCATCACATAAGATTTTTAGTCCAATTGTCCCATCCAAGACTTGTCCATGTTTATAAATGTGTCCCACTTATCCACAGCAATCTCCAAAGCAGAGCATTTGTGTTGTAGTCCCTTCAGGTCACCCCATCGTTAGTTTAAGGGTCTGGTGAGGCGTTATGGAGGATTCAAGTAGGGGGTTTTCCAACAATCAAACAATGTGATACAATATACTTGAAATCAATTAAGAAATGGCAAGTATACCTCAATTTGCCAACAAAAACCAATATAATCCAAATATAGAACATGGGTCTGAACTTGCATTACTTAAGAACAGTTTTTAGTTGCAATTAATAGGGTTACTTATATATTTTAACCAATTAACTAGCTAATTTTACCAAGAAATTGACATAATTTACAAGAGGAAATCTCAAAACAAATGTTCAATTACAACATACTCAAGACATTTTCAATTACAGAATCATAAACACGATTTTTTTAGAACGATGTGTACAAAATAAACATAACAATACTTACCAGTGGTGACGGGAGTGGTGGGTCTCTGACGGGAGAGTGACAGCGACGAGAGAACGTGATGAGAGCTATGGTGTGTGCCGGGAGTTTTTGGAGAGATGCATGGAGTTAGTGGAGTGACAGGAGGAGTTGTTTGTTGATTATTTGGAAGTCGGGATTCATGAAAATTACTATGGGAAATAGTTTTGGGGGAAAATTTTACGAAATATTTCAGGCACTAGTAGCAAAGGTTGAAAAAGTGAATCGATAGCCGGGCGGTCGACCTCCCTGTACTTTAAAGAGCATATGGTCACACTTATTAACACTTTTGGCCACTTTATGCTTAATTGTATGTGACTAAATACCCAAAACAAACATGCTTTGTGTGACTAAATATTACAAAAGGCCACACAAACATCAAATTCATGTGGCCATTGGATGAACAATAGTCACACAAAATACACCTTACTTCACTTTAAACACCATATGTCACCACATATTTAACCTTTTGGCACTTTTAATGTCTTAATTGTATGTGACTAAATATAAAAAAAACATGCTTTGTTTGGTTGTACAATGTTTACGGTCACTAAATTTGTACCTAATTAGTCACACAAAAACGTGGATATGGACACTAACTCGAAAACGTGACCGTAGGTGACCTACGGCCGCGCGACCTTTTGTCACACACAAGAGTTTTCGAATGTGTGACTATATGTATATCGTCACACATTTTTGGTGTGACCAAATCCACTTTTTGTACTAGTGCTCGTCTAATTTATTTCTAAACACCCAATTAGTTCCTATGATTGTCATATTCCTAGGTTGTGTAACTAACTCCTAAACTCAGTTAGCAATGAATGATATAATTTCTTCTTGCATGGAAACTATCCAACTATCATCCGATAAAGGGCTTCGATTCACATTCTTAGTTTCTATAGTTGATATAAAACAAAAGAATGTTACTTTAGTTTTGGCTTGTGAATCTAAGGTTCTTTGGTTAAGGTTTCTTATGACATTTTCAAATGGCTGGTTTCCTAGAATTCCCTGAATAATGACTAATTCGTCAAATCTCTAAGGTTTCATCCTCTATGTCATTTTTCTAGGATTTTCTTCGGTAAACTTAATTGCTTCTTCTTCATACAAAGTCATCATCCCTAGTAGATGATCTAGAGGGTGATGAGTTTTCATCGAATTTACGTTGAGTGATTCTTCGAAGTATCCCTCCCCCCCCATAGTATGCTAAAAAGGATGATGTAGGCATTACTATTTTGCAGTATCCAAAAAGACGCCTTCGTATGACTTTGGGTCAAACTTTGTAAGGTGGTCTTTAGTGTTTAAAATGAAGCGCTTGCTTCCAAACACTCTAAAGTAATCAAGAGTGGGTTTTCTACCTCTCAAGAGTTCGTAAGGTATTTTTCCTAAGATGACTCTAATTAGAATTCGGTTGAGAATGTATGTTGAAGTATCTACTGCTTACACCAAAACTTTGTGTAACGATTGCTCATGTCACATAGTCCAACTCATTTCTTGAAGTGCCTTATTTTTCATATCAACCACGCCATTTGATTGAAGAGGCGGGAGCTGAGAAGTTATGTGTAATTCCATTGGCATTACAAACTCTCTAAATTGCACCTCATTATCGAATTCCCTACCGTGGTCAGTTCTTATTGATACTATTGTACATCCTAATTGGTTTTGAATTTTCTTACTAAATATTTTGAATTGATCGAAGGCTTCGGTTTTGTCCTTAAGGAATAAAGTCTAAGTATACCTAGAGTAGTCATCTACAATGACTAAGGTGTAGCGGTTTCCTCTATAACTTGTACAGCGGAAGGATCAAGAGAGATCCATATGAAGGAGTTCTAAGCATCTAGTCATTAAGACTATATTCTTAGCCTTGTGACTAGCAGTGAGCTGGTTTTCTAATTTTGCAAGCATCACAGACGTGTTGATCAAACTTAAGCTTAGTAAGTTCTAACAATCCTTAGATGTAACGATTGAATGAGACTCATATTGCGGGACCTAAATCCTATGCCACAACGTGGAGTTTCAACAATCATTGCTAAGACAAATTTGTCTTAGGCTTATTTCCTAATTTCCATCACATAAAACCTTTCTTCTAATACCTCTACCCTATGACATTGCCATCCTTAGTGATTCACTATCATGTTCAGAGAAAGTTTACCTACACTTTTATCACATATTTGTCCTATACTTAACAAGTTAAATCTTAAGTTATCTACATGTTCTACATTATCTATTTTGAGAGAGTCATTTGAAATTGTACATTTGCCAATGATGTTACCGCAAAGATTGCTACCAAAAATGACATTACTTCCATTGTATGCCTTGCAGCTTGAGAAGAGCTTTCGGTTACCTGTCATGTGTTTGGATCATCCCCTATCCTTTATACCCACGTTATCGAGGTTCCTAGGTCGACTCCAGGCATATCTATTTATAATAAGGCAAGTACCTCAAACAATTGGTCCCCCAATACTCATGTGTCCAAGTTGTTAGTAGCTAATATCCCTCGCATATAGATGCAATTGGTTGGGATGTGGGAATGGAAGACACATTTCCCATGATATGTAATTTTGACGTTAGAAATTGTTCCAAGTTACGAGAAAGCCACGAGGTTGAATTTGTCGACCAATGTTCCTTTTTAATTGTGGTGTCTTAGGACAAGGATGATTATTATTGACTCTTCTAGGTGGTGGAGTTTTTGATCTAAAATTAGGTTTTGAAAATCCAACTCTGGGTTTTGACAATGGCTTATAAAATTGTTTGACTTCATTATCACTAGCAACAGGAACTTTGACATTGTTTACTATTATGTGTTTTGGTCTAGGACCCAAAATGGATTTTTGAAAAAACACACTTTTCTCATATTCAGGCGTAGCTGCTGGCGGTCCCATAATTATTTTGGGGGCCGCCTGTACAATATGGGGGCTGCCCATATTTATGGGACCTCCATCAGAGGACGCCTTTTTCTGAGCCTTCACAAATTTTATTTCTTTAGTTCCACTAGATGATGCTTCAAATGAACTAAACCCTAAACCTAATTTTTCACCGGAGGGTTTTTGATTACTTAGCATTTCATTTAGAGTCGAGCTTCAGTGTCATGAGCTTAGTGTAAATGTAATCTAGTTTTGTGAGATCTGCATGTGTTGCATTATCACTAAAAAGTCTTGCGGTCCTGCACATTATGATTTATCAAACCTATGAATTCACCAACAATTTTGTTGACGTTTTTAAGCAATGTTTTCAGGAGATCAATAGGCATGGGATGCCAGGGATGCATTGGGTTACATTTTGGATTGCACGCTTAAAGATTTAGGTGCATCATATTTTGGGGAACGTATTGTCAACTTTTGTAATATTCAACAATGAACAAGTAAAGCTATATGCTTTTGTATTAAGTCTTTCAATTAAATCCAATGTATCATTTTAAACGACTTTTTGTGTCGTTCTTATATATCTTGTGCTGTTGATCTTGAAGTAACACGCCCCGGACCCTTATTCCGCTGCAACCCAATTTGGGGGTGTTACATACAGGATTAAAGAAAAATGAGTTTATATCATAACATACAACTGCTGTAGAAAATTGTTGCAAAAGCCAGAACCAAACACTCCTCAAAGAGAAAATAATAGATAAAACATCAAAGAGCAAAACTCAGGTTCTATTTTTAAAGAACTCACTCTGGTCCCTCTTCCAACAAAGCTTCCCTGCCCCTGTCAAATTCCGTTCTCTCCTTTCATCAATTAGCTTCTCCGTAAAGCTATAAATCTAGTTAAGATTTTTTGTGTAGTCCCTCCTTAATCCTTGAATATCTAATCCCCTTAATACAGGGAAAAGATCACTTAAGCCAATCCAAATACACCCTAAGAAAACAAAAAAAAATCAGGTAATCTTATAAAGCCCTAAAATTTATGAGAAAACACAAAATCAACAAAAACCCTAAATTAAAACATAACCCTAATTTTCATCATGAACCCTAAAAAAACAATTAAAAACAAATAAATCAAACAAACAAAAAACTAAATAAAACTAAACATTAAAAAAAACTTACATATCATCAGATGCAAACAATCAACCAAAGCATTGATCAAACACATGCAAGCAACCCCAAAATTTTAAACATACTTAGTACTTGATCATCCTTCAATTATACCTTTTAAATTGATGTGTTATGTGTGTGTTTTTTTCGGTTGTTTTGAGGAGAAGAATTATAGAAAATTGAGAAACAACCTAATTTTTTTATATATGTATCTATTGAAGATGAGAATGATATAGGGAAGCAAGACACGTGTTTGGAATTGTAGGTGAGTCAGCAACAGTGGGAGGGGGAAAGAGTGGGGTTGCATTAAATGGTATAACCCATGGAAACTAATGAGATCCAACCAAACTCAAAAAACCTGGGACATTAAAAACACGGGTTGGGCCAATGCATTTATGGTAGAATCATGCCCTTTAATAATAAAGGTATAATTATAATTATATATTAAATAGCATAATGCTTTGGCATTCGTATTGTAAAAAAATATGGAAACTAGAAGGGGGGGGGGTTGAATAGTTTACAGGTTCGTTTTGCGTTTTAAAAGTTTGCTTTTAAAATACTTAGATTCGAGTAGTATGTTCAACCAATCAACAATATGAATGAACAAAGTAAATATCTAAACTAATGCTAAATAACAATCACAACAATATAAAGAGATGAGAGACGGAACAATCAAACCAAGACACCAAGATTTATAGTGGTTCGGCTACAAAGTTCTTCTTCGCCCTACTCCACTCCTCGAGTATCCTACTCGAGATTTCACTATGTCAACAAGCTCCCTTTAGGCGGAGAAAACCGTTTACACGTCGCTTACATTATTTTTCGACACTAAGCTAAATGTCGAGTCCTAATCTTAGCTAGAACCAATCTACCACTTCACAATCACTATACTCTCACAAGATCTACACTATCGGATATACACACAATCCGAATCACACAATTACAAAAGAATTACCATAGAGATTTGATATTTAGAAGAAGAGATGAGAGATCACTAAATAACAATTCGTTTCTTGGCGAATACGAATGTTCTTCTCTTGCACTTGATTGAGAGGAGAGATGAGAAGAATAGCTTAGATCACTTGAAACAAGGTCTAAGAATGTTAGTGATCAAGAGATTTAGAGGGAGAAAGAAGATTTTTAAAGAGAGAAAGTTATCTGAAAATTTCGTGCAAAGAGGTCTAATTTTCTGCTGGGAATGAAGCAGTATTTATAGACAGAAAAACTCAACGATCACTGAGGGCGGTCTCGGCGGTCCTATATATATTTGGTGGCTGCCAGGCCTATAAGGGGGCCGCCCGGTAGACTACGCTCCTGTTTTTGGCTTTTTGTGGGGAAGGTTGTATCTGTTATGGAACCCTTCCATTTTGGGGGGGAAATTTGAGTTTCAAATTCAAGTCTTTAATAAAACTTTTCTTTTAATTAGAAAATATTTTGTATAATTATTTTTGTGAAATACTTTTGTAAAAATGTGATGGATAAGAGAAAACTATTTTCTTGATTACTAATCATGCTTAATGATTTGTTTGTTCATACCTTACGTGATTACTAATGTTAGAAATGGAATTTTACAATTAATAATTTGTAAATGTTTATTTTTTTCGTAAACGTTTTTACATTTTGTTAGTATCAAAACATTGAGAGGTCGAAAAATATAAATAACATTTTTATTAACAATCTCTCCCTTTTTGATGATGACAAAATATAAACTCATTTTGTATAAAATTAAAGGTTTCAAATTATAAATGAGTTTTCATTCCATTTCTCCCCCTTTTTGTCGAATTAAAAAAGGATGATCGTCGAATTGTTGAAGAGAGAAATAAGTCAACGATATCAAGACTCCCCCTTGATGTATGCTCCCCCTCATTTGGGGCACCAAGGGATCGATCTTACAAAAAATGTTTGCAACAAAACAAAGTTAGAGGTACAAGTGCAAGACAAATATCTTTCAACAAGTAGCAATATAGCAATTTATGCAACAAAACATAAAGTGGCTTCATTCATTACTTAATAAGCTCATACAAGAAGCATTGATTTTAATTGAAGCTAAATACAAGATAAGACAAATTCATACTATAATTGTATGAATCAGTACAAATAAAAAGTAGATAATCATAAAATAAAAACATATTAAAGCATAGAGCTACACTAGTGGATTCTTGAATTGTAAAAGATGCCGTAATCAAAAGATAGATGGTCGATTATTTAGGTAGATTAATCATATGAGAATGATTAATTAAAGAGGGAAAAGGATGAGGTTGGTGACACATGTTTGGCAGGGGTAAACTATTTTGGAGGTATATAGAACGGGTGAGAAGGAAGTGAATGAATTTTATTTTATTTCTCAAGGAGTGGAATTGGTGTCTAGAATACTTGCAACAATGACAAAAACTTGAGTGAAATTCAACTTGAGCATGAGAAGGAGGACGAATTGGTTGTGGTGGTGGTGAAGGTGGCACATGAGTGTAGGCATCAGATGGGTTAGTGTGTGAATCAAGGATGGTGGAGATGTTATGAAGTTGGTTGATCATTTGATCTCTTAGTAGATTGTATGATGGTGGTGAAGGAGATTGAAAATGGACTCTTTGAGGAAGTGGAAGTGAGTCTTTTTGGGAAGAAGGTGATGATTTTGGAGTGGATGTCTTGCGTTTCTATACTTGTCTTACCGACATTCTTGGTTTTCTAGAGAAGTTTGGATGGTGGTTGAGCAAGACATTGGTAGTGAAAATGAGGATAAGAAAGATAAGAAGTTAATGATGGTGAATGAAGAGGGAAGGATGAGTTAAATAATGGAAGTAAGAATAAAGAGTTGCAAAGTATGGTGTGAGTGATAAAAAGGTGCAAGGAGTGGTTTGGCTAATCAGGGAAATGCCAGCATGAGGCTATGTATAGGAAGGTCAAAGATACAGAAAAAGAGGCAACCTGTTGGCGGTCCCATATTGTTGGGCGGTCCCAGATATATTTTGGGGGGCCGCATGATGTTTATGGGGGCCGTTTTCTGGAAAGAACAAAAAATTTCCAGTTTTTTTTCTTTATTTTGTCCACTGATTTTAGCATCTTCCAAATTTAAGAATCAATCAATTTAAGCAATAATATAGGGTCCTACACTAAGATACAATTCATTTAGAATATAGTAATATTATACGCATGTCATAATCTCTTAGAAGTATTTCACATAGTAAGATGATAAGATGATAACATTGAAAAGATCATCCAAGTCACATGAAATTATTATTCACGAATCCTAGTAACAATATAAAGCATAATGTACTAGATAATATAGATAATAATAAGAATCTCTAATAGTTATGAAAATATGTTTACTTCCGTTTCCCACTTATCATGTCCTTGAGAGCTTGTCCAATTGATCTTAACCCTTACCGGTGATCATCTCGTTGTTGAGTTTGAAGGTTTATAGTTTCGGAGAGGTAAGTGTTTAAGTATTGACTTTCATGAGTAGGGTTTTGACGGACTTTAGAAATATCATTTGACGAGGAAGAGACATTTTGAGAGGGAGAAGAAGATTTAGAATGAAACAATTCTTCATCATTTTCATCAATGGTGTCATCCAACGGATGAGACGAGGATGGATGATTTAGAGTAGTGGAAGAGGAGCTATCATTTGAGTTACGAGGTCTTTTCTTACCATGATCCAATCGCGTCTTTCGCTAATAAGGAGCGAAGGGATGCATGACTCGATCATGTGAGAGATAGAGATCAATTGCTAACCCATGAGAGACAGACACAACATGTTTGAACAATCTAGTTAGAAGCATTCCATATGGTAAGAGTTCCTTAGGTTTGTTTCGAGTCTTTTCCATTCTTTTGAGAATGAAAAATGTTAGATTGTATGGAGTGGAGGTTTCAATGCAATAAAGCATATGACAAAGACACGCAGAGACATGATCTTTATGACCTCCTAGACAAATGGTGTTTTCACGAATGATATCAACCCATGGTTTCATATGAGTTTGAATTTCTCGGGTTGAAATTTCATTTTGATCTATGACAACGGTTTTCTTATTTTTGGTACGAGTGACTTGACCTTGTCGAGGGACTTGAATAAGAGACTTGATGACATTTAGGGAGAGAGGAGTGATTTTGTAACGACCTTTACTATGAGCACTTATTGACAAGTAGTCGAGTGACCACATGTCGATGTGACACTTAACCTTTGAAAGGGATTTTCAAGATTTGACCGAATTCCTCGAGAGTGAGAGAGAATGACCTATTTTTATGAAAAAATTGACCACAAAATGACCCTTAGAGTTATAGTTAAACATGAGTTGACTATAAAACTCGAGAACAAAACAAGGAACAATTTGTTCGTTTATGTTCAACGAACAATCAAAACTAATTAATCCAAACTTAGCATGAATATGACTCATGTTTTTAAAATTTTGACTCACAACCCTACCCTCATGAAAGTACCGTTTTCAAGGCTTGCAATGGTGTTTCTTAATGGTTGATTGAATTCATTTGATATGAGTGGGATGTAGTTACGGGTCTTTCGGTGATCTAATCCGGTGATTCGAGGCATTGTCACCTAGAACAAAAAGTATTATGGTCATGTTTTATAGTTTTGTACTTGTAACGTTTTACTCACAATATTCCTAGTGTGTGCCTAAATGTGACAAATGTGGAGTAACGATTAACTCGACCTAAAAATAAAATCCTAAGAGTTAATCTAAACGCTCCTTAATTTGATTTTGCTCATCCAGACATGTCGATAGATACATATGAATTATGTATCTCGACCTTTGTTCATGAGATCATTATGTATATGTTTAAAAACATTTTTAAGTTGTATTAACAATGCACAACAACAGTTTTATTATGTTCCTAACATGAGTGATTTGAAAATATAATTGGGGTTTTGGTTCGAAATTAATTTTTCGCAAACTCACTAGTGTATGCAAATCTTATGTCTAAAGGAAGCATATTAGTTATATATTGTATCCTAGTAGTCCTAATTGTACAAATTTGAATGAAAAACAAAAAATCCCCAATTTCATTTTTGTGTTCATTATGAACCCTAGACTCAAATTGAAAGAAAATAGATGAAATAACTTATAACTGATGATGTTGATGATGTTAGGAATGATTATATGTGTTGATTTTATCTTCAATTAGTGTTTTAATTGTTGATTTTTAGTTTTGGGTTGTTTTTGGTCGTGTTCGTCGCTGCAGCAGGGAGAGGGAGTGTTTGTTTTTGAGTTTTGAAGAAATTTTGACTAAATATAAATTTTGATGTATGCTATTGGCGGTCCCATATCGATTAGGGGGCCGCCTGAAATGGGTTGGGGGCCGCCTGAGATATGGGGGTCGCCTGTATTATGAAATTTCTAGACTATTAAATTTTGACACGAATTTACTAGGAAGAGTGACTAATTAATTTGTATTTCGCGAATTAAAAATATCTAATTAGCTTCAGATGAAGTAGTTAAATTGTCACGATGCGGAATGGAACGCGGACTAGAATTGAGACAGAAGAAAGAGAAGCGAACTAATACGATTTATGGAATGTGTTCCATCATTCCTAAACCAAGACGTAGATAGTTAAACGATTCACGTTTAAGGGGTTTCGTAAGAATGTCGGCGATGTTGTCGACGGACGGCACTTTTTCGATTGAGATATGTCCTTTCTGGACATTATCACGAAGAAAGTGGTGACGAATTTCGATGTGTTTGGTTCGAGAATGTTGCACCGGGTTTTTGCTAAGGTCAATTGCGCCTTTATTGTCGCACATGATCGGGACGTCGTCGAGTCGAACGTCGTAGTCGATAAGAGCTTGTTTCATCTATAGTGCTTGTTGACATGCCTTTCCGGCGCTTACGTATTCGGCTTCGGTAGTGGATATAGCAAGAGCGGTTTGTTTCTTCGAGAACCAAGATGTCAAACAACATCCCACGAACGTACAAATACCGCTAGTGCTCTTTCGGTTCACATAATCTCCCGCATGATCAGAGTCGGCATATACTACTATTTCTATGCCGGTCCCCTTAGGATACCATAATCCTAAGTGCGTAGAGCTTAACTATATAGATCGGCTAGTTCATCTTAGATCCGCGCTTGATCTCTCAGTGTACACGCGGTATCAGGTTGGGCGCCCATGGAAGCGGGCACAAAAGGGGGGGGGCATACACTAAACATGATATCGGTACTTGCCGTTAGGTATAATAAACATACCCTATCATGCCTCGATACTTGGTCTATTTACGACTCACACTCTTCGTCTTTGTGAGTTTGGTATCGGGTACTTGGTTTTCATTGGTTTATTACTTTAAGCCAAATTTTTTTTAAGCATTTCTTTTAAATATTTAGATTGATTGTGTGTGTGTGTGTGTACATCTTCCATTTTGTTTTATTTGTTTAGTCCAAGGAAAAGTTATTCACCCATGCTACTTCTCGAACTCGTCATGCATGATTTTTGGTCAAATTCATCACACATGTCTTGAGGTATCAGCTTGCAGACCGCAGATGAGATGTAGATGTGGGGGCCAATTCACCCATACGCGAGTCAAATCTCTCGAGACACGCTTGTGATCCAAGTGTACGCAGCTCGCAACGTGAATGAGATATTGAATGTATCGCTATGCGATCTGTATCTATCTTGAAACTCTCTCATCTCGCGTTGAGTGATCGTACCGCATTCTGACAATTGTGTTATTGTAATGTTGCGCTCTATTGTAATAAAAAGAAGATTGTAGTAGACTGTTTCTAATAGTCCTTACGCTCCTGTCGTTTGTTGATGTCATAGAGAAGTCTTTCGCTTGGTTTGTGCTGTTTGATATTGAAAGAGGAAACTTGCGTTATATACTATTGTATGCATAGAGTGCGACAGAAGTGGTGAGGCTCTTTAATGGTGACTGACTTGTATATAAGGATCCTGTTTAGTGAGATATAAGTGATATTGCACTTTGAGTGTTTATAACATGTTATCCGGTTTTTTTAAGGGTGCTGCCAACTGATAGCACGTGACGGTGCATTTGTATGCACATACCGGTATGATCTACATGCTACTCAGTTGATGCAAAAAACTTTATACAAGTCAACTTCTCGGAATATGTCTAGAAAATCTGTGGATGGTCGCCGACACACAGTTCTGATAATCAGTAGTGCCTAATGTGTCTTTTATATGCGTTCTAATGCAATGTAGGCGAGCTAAGAGTTTAGTGCGAGTAATAAATCTCTATGGTAGCCCTTCAGAGGAGAAGAGCTAAGGATATCCATTCTCAGCCACAGTCTAAGCCATGTCGCCAATAAGAAGAGTGTGACCGCGTTCATCATACACCGTATAGATATGATTTGACTCACTCTGGGTTCTGAGTGCAAAGTCAAAACCTCACCAAATAACATACAGGTGTAACTTTGATAAAGCGCGTGTTATAGATATGTCTGCCACACCAAAAAAAAATCGATTGCCCTCTTGTTGTATTATTTAGGGCCTTTGGGGAGCAACTAACCCTAGGGGCCTTATTTGAGAAAAACCAATTTAACCGTTTTCTCGCTCTATTACAGAGTACTTGATTCTAAAGGTTCCACGCTCGTGCAATTTGTATTTGTGATGTCTTGTTATGTCGTTGCATCAGGCGCTGACTTCTCCTCTCTCATCATGGTATCGTAGTGGCGTTGCCGAAGACTAAAAACAAGATAAAACAGAGATGACGAATCAGTGACACTCCATGCCTGTGTAATACCATCTTCGTGACAAAAATTGTACGCGCGAGGAGCTCGCATATCACTGACCTGTGAGAGAGAGAAGATGTTAATGCGCATATAGTCTTTTGCCACATGCGGAATCTTGAGAGATATGTAGTTTGATCCCAACCTTTGAGAGTCAACTCCTCTCTCAGACGACGATAAAGGCTGAAAAGCCCATAAAGCCACAGTAGACACTGTGATTCTCCCTATCATCATTGACTCTGGACATCCATCCATATAACACTCTGCTTGCCTATCGCCCCTTAAACACAAAAAATATCTAATATTCTCTTCTCTGACCCTGACCTGCGCCTAACCAAGAAGACCTAGCATATCTGTCGCAATGACAAACAGACACCATTTCGAGGGACGTGCATAACATCGCACCGATCTAGAAGGCCACGCGTCTTCCCGCGGTTCCGCACAGGTGCCATTGCACACACTCGTCTATCGGCGACGAGCGGGGGGGCAGTATCCACTTTTCTACTAGGGGTCTAATGCGCTTCTCTCTCGATCGCTCCCTACTCCTTAGATACTGCCAATCCTCTCGGTATCTCTCAGATCTGGGCTGACACAACACACACACCACTCTCCTTGGCACCTGTACTCACTCCTGTCCAAACAGCGCCGTTTCTGCACACTCATTCCTATCACACAACCGCTGGCCTCCTTCCGTTCCGTCTGTGGCCGCTCCTTCCTGGTTATCCGACTTCGCTCCTCCTCCGGCTAAACCCCATCCACACGCGAAAAGACTTGCGACTCTGTGTCGAAGACCTGTCGTTGTCCATTCTAAGTTTCATCCTATCCATTCAAGGGGGTGATGGTCTTAGACTTCCGCGCCGGAAGGGCTGGAGGGACGCCTCGTATATCATACGACCATGCCTCCTCACACGAGCACTTCGTGTCGACTGTCACACTTCTGGGTGGGGGGCTCACCTTTCCTGCTTCCACTAGTTATAAGCGGCCCTGTTAACGCGTCGCTTTTACCCGAGCGACTCGTACCTCCAGGGGTCATGCGGGCCTTCTAATTTTTTTCTCGGTCCGGTATATACCATTCCCTCACCTCCCATATTCAAAGATTTGCTCCGTTTCTTTCTTTAGCGATTGGACAGGCGTGGGTCATCTCCCTCTCTCACTTTTGTCCTCCTGGGTTCCCTTAGTTACTTTAGTGTTTAAAAATTGGAAAAACACCTTGCTATCCAATACAAATCTCTTTCAAAAAAGGTTCCTCAATCGATGCTCGCAGTAGGTTTTCCTACCTTTCCTTTGAAGCACGCGTTCCCGGTAAGGTGTTTTCTTCTTTTCTAACAGGGGGTGGCTTTAATTAGGATTTGGGTTTTTACAACCCAAAAAAACCTTTCCTTGTCCCGGTAAAACCTCGTACATGGCTCTCATTCCCCCCCCAACCTCCTCACTAATCCCTAAAGAACACTCCCCCTCCCTTACTCACACATATACAACTTTGCTTCCTTGACAGCCTGTCAACAGCCTGTACTCACACATATTGCTCGCTTCTCCCTTCGATCATACCCCCAACACACCGCACACATTCTCCAGCCGTCTCTTGAGGCGAGTTGACACAGGTGGAAACTGGGGAGGGAAGTTATGTGGTAATTTCCATTGGCATTACCAAAAAACATACTCCTCCATAATTGCAAAACCTTTCATTATCAAAAATTCCTTCTTACACGTGGGCACGTCGGTTTCTCGACCGTCGGACCCCACTATTGTTTTAACATCCCCTAATTTGGGTTTTGGGTATTTTTTTCTTACTAAAAAAATTTTGAATACGATCCGAAAGGGATTTCTTATGATTATTGTCCTTTAAGGGAAATTTCTAGGTCCCCAAGTATACCTTAGGGAGTTAGTCATTTTCTACTATGGGGTGACTAAGGGGGTTAAGTCGGTTTTTTCCTCCGTAAACTTGCCATTACGCTTCGGTTTTGTCCTTAAGGAATCTAGTCCAAGTATACCTAGAGTAGTCATCTACTATGACTAAGGTGTAGCGGTTTCCTCCGTAACTCCGTACGGCGGATGGACCGAAGAGATCCATATGAAGGAGTTCTAAGCATCTAGTCGTTGAGACTATATTCTTAGCCTTGTGACTAGCGTGAGCTTGTTTTCCAATTTTGCAAGCATCACAGAAGTGTTGATCAAACTTAAGCTTAGGTAAGTTTCTAACTAATTCCTTAGATGCTAACGATTGAATGAGACGCATATTTGCGTGACCTAATCTCCTATGCCACAACGTGGAATTTTCATCAATCGTTGCTAGACAAATTTGGTCTTTAGGCTTATTTCCTAATTTCATCACATATAAGCCTTTCTTCCTAATACCTCTACCTATGACCTTACCATCCTTAGTGATTTCACTATCATGTTCAGAGAAAGTTACTCTACACTTATTATCACATATTTGTCCTATACTTAACAAGTTAAATCTTAAGTTATCTACATGTTCTACATTATCTATTTTGAGAGAGTCATTCGAAATCGTACCTTTGCCAATGATGTTACCGCGAAGATTGCTACCAAAAATAACATTACCTCCGTTGTATGCCTTGTAGCTTGAGAAGAGCTTTCGGTTACCCGTCATGTGTTTGGAGCATCCGCTATCCTTTATCCACTCATCGGGTTCCAAGTCGACTCCAAGGCATATCTATTTATATAAGGCAACACCTCAAACATTTGGTCCCCAATATCTCATGGGTCCAAAGTTGTTAGTGCTAAACATCCCTTGCATTTGATGCAATTGGTTGGGATGTGGGAATGGAAGACACATTTCCCATGGCATGTAACTTTGACGTTGGAAATTGTTCCAAGTTGCAGGATAGCCACGAGGTTGATTTTGTCGACCAACATTTTTTTTGGTTGCGGTGTCTTAGGACGAGGATAATTATTGATGACTCATCTAGGTGGTGGAGTTTTTGATCTAAAATTAGGTTTTGAAAATCCAACTCCGGGTTTTGACAATGGCTTATAAAATTGTTTAACTTCATTATAACTAGCAATGAGAACTTTGACATTGTTTACTATTATGTGTTTTGGTCTAGGACCCAAAATAGATTTTTGAAAAGACACACTTTTCTTAGATCCATGCATAACTGCTGGCGGTCCCATAATTATTTTGGGGGCCGCTAGTACAATATGGGGGCCACCCATGTTTATGGGACCTCCATCAGAGGACGCCTTTTTCTGAGCCTTCACAAATTTTATTTCTTTTGTTCCACTAGATGATGCTTCAAATGAGCTAAACCCTAAACCCAATTTTTCACCAGAGGGTTTTTAATTGCTTAGCATTTCATTTAGACACTTTGTACTCTTTTCAAATTTATTTAATCTAATGGCTTCCTCTTTGAGTTTTTTATTCTCAACTTTAAGCGTATGACATTTTTCACATTCGAGATCAACTCTCTTGTTTTTCTCGAGTGTAGACACTTTTTCTTTTAGAATACTAAGTTCCTTTTCTAGACTATTTCTAGTGGCTTTTAATCTCTTGATTTTAGTGATTATATTTAAACTTATTTTACACAGTTTATCATATTCATTATCTAAAACTAAATCATCTATTGATGAGTTTTCATCACTGAAGTAAGAGGATTCAGAACATACCTCACTTGATGCTTGAGCTACAAGACACGTTTCATCTTTGACCTTCTCATCATCTTCTTCACCGCTATCACTCCAAGAACCTCCGACTTGTCTTTCGGTGGTTTTGGACATTGTCCAATAAGATGATTTGGGTCGCCGCATCTAAATCATTTTCTATCGCCTTTGCCGTTCTTGTCATCGTGGCTTCTTTGGAACGTCTTTTTGTCGTTCCGAGGTTGTCTCACAAATCTACCTCTTCTATTAAAGAACTTCTTAAAGTCTCTAACTGCCATGACGTATTCTTCATCTTCACTTCCGAAAGTCGAACACTCTTCATCACTAGATTCTTTCTTAGCCTTTAAAGCAAGAGATTTTCTTTCTCCCTTAGCTTTGACTATTTCAGAATCTTTCTTGATGATCATCTCATGGACTTTGAGATTCCCTATGAGTTCATCAAGTGATAGTGATGTTAAGTCTTTCGATTCTTCAATTGCCGTGACCTTTGCTCTCCATTTAGGATGTAGAGCCCTAAGAAACTTCCTAACATAATTCTTGCTAGAATAACCTTCATCAAGAGCTTTTAGACTAGTAATGATAGTATTAAATCTAGCAAAAGCACTATCTATAGATTCGTCTTCAGAAATAACAAATTGTTTATATTGCTGTAACAAAAGGTCGATCTTGTTATCTTTGACTTGGTTATTACTTTGATGGGTGATTAACAAAGTTTTCCGAATTTCTTTTGCCGTAATACACATGAAAATTATTTCATATTCTTTTCTTGGCAAAGCATTGTAAATAACCATTTTAGCTTCGTTATTTTTTGCAAGCTTCTTTCTTTGTTTTTCAAAAGGGATAACCTCATCTCAATTTGGTTTCTGGATTTTGTTGATTAGTTTGAAAAGCACCGTTAGTAATAACATTGCCAAAGATCAAGATTTTTACTTTAAACATATGTTCTCGATATATTTTTCTAATAAATAAAACTGTCACTTTCAAAAAGTGGTGGTCTTTGCATGGATCGCCCATAGATCGATCCAAGCTTTAAAATACAATATATTTTAAAAATCTTGAGTGACCTTTGCTTCTAATACCAATTGTAGAAACTAAGGGGGGGGGGGGTTGAATAGTTTATAGGTTCGTTTTGCATTTTAAAAGTTTGCTTTCAAAATACTTATATTCGAGTACTATGTTCAACCAATCAACAATATGAATCAATAAAGTAAATATCTAAACTAATGCTAAATAACAATCACAACAATATAAAGAGATGAGAGAAGGAACAATCAAACCAAGACACCAAGATTTATAGTGGTTCGGCTACGAAGCTCTTCTTCGCCCTACTCCACTCCCCGAGTATCCTACTCGAGATTTCACTATGTCAACAAGCTCCCTTCAGGCGGAGAAAACCGTTTACACGTCGCTTACGTTATTTTTCGACACTAAGCTAAATGTCGAGTCCTAATCTTAGCTAGAACCAATCTACCACTTCACAATCACTATACACTCACAAGATCTACACTATCGGATATACACATAATCCGAATCACACAATTACGAAAATAATTACAATAGAGATTTGATATTTAGAAGAAGAGAGGAGAGATCACTAAATAATAATTCGTTTCTTGGTGAATAGGAATGTTCTTCTCTTACACTTGATTGAGAGGAGAGATGAGAAGAATAAATTAGATCACTTGAAACAAGATCTAAGAATGTTAGTGATCAATATTTCGAGAGAGAAAGAAGATTTTTAGAGAAAGAAAGTTATCTGAAAATTTCGTGCAAATAGGTTTGATTTTCTGCTAGGAATGAAGCAGTATTTATAGGCAGGAAAAACCAACGGTCACTGAGGGCGGTCCCGGTGGTCCTAGTGTTAGCCTCAAATATTGAGTCGAACAAGGAAGTTCGTTCATTAAGAATATTAGGTCTCGGTCATTCAATTATGTAACGTTGTAATAGGCTAGAACGGGTAAACGGGCTCGTTTATGTAAGCTAATCAGTCACGTGTATCGGGCGTAAGCCTAAGTAATCCCGAGCCCGGCCAGTAGAAATACCATAGGCAAGTAAGCCTCTTGGTTTAACTATAAATACACCTCTCGAAAGATGGAGAGGGTATTGGTTCACTTTGTAATTTTCCTCTTGCAAGTAAATCATCAAATTCACTTTCCTTCTCTCTCTTGTTTCTCTCTCTAATTTCTCTCTAAAATTCTTCTTATCTTCCTTCCCTTTTCTTCTTGATTTCGTGTTCAAGTATGTGAAGTGACGTGATTACGGGTTACCGACATTTGCTATCAAGAGCCTCGGGTAGACTAGTGGTTATATTGTGGTAATAAGCTCAAATCCGTGGCTTATTTAGTATTAAAAAGCCCACGGCTCAAAAATCCTTAAGCTTTTTTGGTTTGTTAAGCTTGTTATTTTATTTCTCTACTAGTTCTATAGCTTATTAAGTTGCCATTTCATGAGTTTAAATAAATTATAGTTCGATTTTTAAGCTTAAAAAGATTCGTCTTATTTTGGTTTCTAAGTGGCGGTTTGATTTATTTCTTTTGATTCACAAAGACAAACGTGTTCTTGTGTGTTTAATATTTTATTATGCACTTAGCTTAAACCTATAGAGCTTATTCGACCAATTAGATCAGCTTATTTGGATTAGTTTGCTTATTTCGAATTAAGTTGCTAGATGGCGGTTTGATTATAAAAGTATTATTGTATTAGTGGCGGTTTGGGATTAGAAAAGGATGTTTTGTTTGTAAGCCAAGCTTGTGCAAGAAAACAAAAGCCTAGAAAGCGACATTGTACTATGTTTTAACTTATATGGTGGCGGTTTGGCATAAAAATTAGTGGCGGTTTGCTTAGGTAAGTGGCGGTTTGAGAAAAACAAAGAGTGGCGGTTTTCTATTTCATATGGTAGCGGTTTGATACAGGTACAAACGAAGATAATTAATCTTGATCCTTTAGAAACGTTACTCTGCCCAAATTCAAAATCCATGGCGGTTTGACAAAGTTTAGGTGGCGGTTTAATAGTTTATTCAATCCAGCGGTTTACCGGGTTCATTAAGGCAGCGGTTTAAGAAAGAAATTTAGACAGCGGTTTGCCCATTTAACTTTGCCAGCAGTTTGCTTTATTTTTTATTTTTGTCGGCGGTTTGATAATTCAATTAAGGCAGCGGTTTGTTCTTATTTTTTGAAGTGGTTTAGTTAAAGTTTAAGTGGCAGTTTGATAACAAAAGGCAGCGGTTTGGACAGAGTTTTGCCGGCGGTTTGACCTGAATTTTGGTGGCGGTTTGATTAATATTCACTGTACCGAATTTCATTTTCAATTAGCCCAATTTCGGTAATTTAGTTTCGGTAAAAGACCAATTTTGGTAAAAGACCAATTTCGGTAAACTCTAATTTTGGACAAAAACGGACTTTGGACTTTAAACGACAATTAATTTACATTCACAAACCACGACCCACAATCATAATCAAGGACTTAAAAGACAATTAAATCAACTAAAACAAACCTTAATCTAAATCAATTTACATTCACGGTTTTCTATTGATTTTGTAAAATCTCGTGAAAGATTATTCTTTTCTCGGTTTAAATCATAGATTTGTAAAATCCCGTGAACGTTAATTGAATTCAATCCACAACAACAATCACTTTACCTACTTAAGATCCTACAACTTATTTTCACTTCAATTCACGGTAAAATGGAAACGAAAGATACTTTATCTTCGTGTTCGGATTCGGAAAAACAACAACTGCAACTAAAGCAAGACAAAGCAAAAGAAAGTTGCATGGTATCTTTTCGACTACTTCATTCACACCTCAAGCTTCTTTTAAACAACGAATTAAAAGGAACTCGAACCGAGTGTGGATTCAAACGCGCATTTGCAACACTCTTTGGTCAAGATGTTGAGACTTTTACCGGCACAATGTTCCTAAACATGGATCAACTAGACAAGCAACTTGACAAAGAAGAATTTCAAGAGATTGGATCCATGACTGCTTTTAAAGTACTCGAGACACAGTTTAAGATGTTCATCAAGTCACAAATTTATTTGGATGATGAATATGTTGTAATGACACGCAACTACTTTCTACAATACACTCAACTCGAGATTTTAGAATTCTGTGACACACTGATCCAACACATGAAATCTGTTAAGAAGTCGATTGATGAAAGAGCACTACATAAAAGAGATTATGACAGCAGGGTGAATGAAAGACAGATGCAGACAACAGAGGAAAAGGTTGATTCGAGTAAAGCATTAGATGCTAGTTTGGTTAACACAGAAAGCAGTAGGACAGAATCTGAAAAGCAGGATACAAGCTTGATGAAATTTCTTGGGTTGTTATATGATGCAGATATCAAACCCATATATGATGAAGAGCCAATGGATGAGGTACAATTGATTGCTGATCATAATGTATTTGCTACAGGACAATAACATACTGAGCAACCTGAATTCAATAATGAAGGAGAGGTTGACCAGATTGCTGAACAATGTCATGACACATGTCCTTTTCCTGTTAAATTAACTGATAACCAGACAACTGAACTCTCAAATCAATCGCTCGAATCTGAAAATATTTGTCTCAAAAAGACCGTTGCCCAATTTCAAAAAGATTTTTCAAGAATGGAAGCACATTGTGTTAATCTTGAACATAAATATCAAAATCAAGTTTTAAAAGAAGGGCAACATGGTTAATTTTCGAAAGTAAAAAGTAATGAAGCCAAGGTTAAACATGACATAGATGTAATTGAAACAATAAACATCGAATTGGAACATAAGATGGCTAAATTACTTAAGGAAAATGAGACTTTTAAAAGGCATTACAAAGAACTGTCTGATTCTATCAAGACAACGAGAGCTAAGACTATAGAACACACAACTTCTTTGATTGCTCAAAATGCTGAGTTCAAAGCTCAACTTCAAGAAAAAAGATTTGCAATTGCAACATTAAAAAATAAGTTAAGAAAATTAACAGGAAATAGTGTGAATACTAAGTTTGCAAAATCATCAATCTTAAGGAAACCGGTTTTACAACCACATAGAAACCAATCAGTTGTTAGACAACCGACTGCATTTAAGTCTGAACGACCTAGAATTTTAAAACCACGGTTTGCCTCCCAAGTTGAGGATGTGAATAACGATTTGTCAAAACCAGTCACTACACATTATTTGCTTAAGGAAAGAGAATCTGCTGTTGTAAAACCTCATCACATGTTGCATCTAGCGAATCTAGGAATAGTTCAAAGAACATGCCAAGATTTAGTTCAAATGACATGGTTCATAATCACTATATAGAGGAAGCTAAGAAAAAGACACAAGAACGCGGTAGGATTGTAGGAATTCAAGACCTAGTGTGATTCCTTCTGCTAAATCACAAAGCACAACTAATGGTAGCAAACCAAAACCTAGGAGCAATACTCAAACATCTAGGAATTGGCTTGCATCCAAGAATAGTTTTGTCACGACAAAGACTGTGCCCATAGCAGCACACTCTAGGAATTCTAGAAAATTTTCTGACTCTAAACATTTTGTTTGCTTGACATGTCAGAAATGTGTCTTTAATGCAAATCATGATCATTGTGTAACAAAATTCCTGAATGAGGTCAACTCACGTGCTAAGGTTTCATCCCATAAGACCACAAAAAGATACAAACCCGTAGAGCAAATGAGTTTTGCAATGAAACCAGAAAGACAAATCTCTACAGGACATAGGTTTTCAATCAAAAAGAATTCCAGTGTGCATGAGAAAACAATGACTCCTAGATCTTGTCTTAGCTGGAAACCGACGGGTAGAATTTTCAAGACAATTGGTCTTAGATGGGTTCCTACTGGAAAGATATTCGCCTTTAGCACAAGCAAGGTTGACAGTGAACCCACACATGGTTCAATAGTAGATATCCCTCATATTCAGGCATGCAAACAAACTCTGGGTTTAAGTGCAGGTACATCATTCAATGGTCAAAAACAACAACGAATTGACATAACTGTAGATGCACTATACAATGAAAAGCAGGAAAATCTCAGAGTGTGGTTGCTGAAATTTTTGATATCTAAGAAACCAGTGCCAGAATGGTTTCACAAAAGATGAAATCTTTTCAAATGACGTTTGAACAACACAGTTCAAGCCTCGGTCATCAATGTCTAATGACGTTTGAACACAACAGTTCAAGCCTCGGTCATCAATGATAAATGGTGTCTGCTGAAAATAACACTTCAGGCCCCGTTCCTCAATGTTCAAAAGACGTTTGATCGCAGCAGATCAAGCCTCGGTCTTCATGGAGATGATGTCTGTTCACATCAGTTCAGGCCTCGTTCTTTATCAAATGACTTCTGATCATAACCGTTCAGAACTCGGAATTCAAGACCACAGCAATGAACCGTCAAGTTCAAAGCTGGTTCCAAAAGTTGTTCCTTAAGCAAACAAGAAAGCTACATCACGACAAGAGTTGGAATTACCATTCTACCTTCACATAGCAATGCTGAGGACAACATGTATATATATACAAATACAAAATCTAAAAAATAGAAAATTTCCAAAAAGAATCTTCTCGACATGTCTCTTGGAATCGATAACATTTACGTGCTTAGAAATGTCGATTAACATTGACACGGGTGTGTAAATGAAGTTCGAGCGAGAGTTTTCAAATAGTTTCAAAACATGTCATTTCTAATTTTCTAAATGGCTTATGTGCAAATGTCAGTACATAACCCGGACTTCAAATAAAGGAAGGTTTATAACTTATCCTCCCAACGAGAAAATTAACGTTTCTCG
Source organism: Tanacetum coccineum (assembly GCA_026074375.1). Lineage (NCBI taxonomy): Eukaryota > Viridiplantae > Streptophyta > Magnoliopsida > Asterales > Asteraceae > Tanacetum > Tanacetum coccineum. The sequence continues at coordinate 34,091 of BQNB010060991.1, forward strand.
GTCTTGAGCTGTTCTTACAAGACATTCAATGTTTTTAGCTCAAGAAAAAGGATAGTGTACGTTTCAGTGCGCTTACCCTTACCGTTAGAAGAGAAGTCCTCTAACAT
>BQNB010060992.1:0-36691 GCA_026074375.1 Tanacetum coccineum
GTCTGCTAATTCGATTTCATAACTAGTATTTAAAGCGGTTGGGGCAATATCGATAAAGTCATTTCCTGCACCTTGAAGCCTAACTCTACAATCCTTCTCCAAGTGACCTACTCTTTGACATCTCTAGCACTTTTGAAGACAAGGTCCATGATGATGTAAGTTGCACCGGTTGCATTTCGATAAATTTCCAGCATAAATCTTTCCTCCAGCTAGGGCTGCAGCATATGCCCTGACAGGTTCCTGTCTCCTATTTTGTTGCTGGGGATAATTGTTGTTTCAGTTACGATTATGGTTGTTGTTGTGGTTATTGTTATGGTTATTGTTGTAGTTATGGTTATTGTTGTTGGTGTTTCTTTGATTGTCTTCCCATTTCCTTTTATTGCTTTCACCAATTCTAGCAGCCCTACCCTGAACTGATTGCTCGACCAGTTCACGGGCCATGTTGATTGCCTCATGCAAGGTCGTAGGCTTTGAAGAAGTGATATTTCCTTTGATTCTTTTAGGAAACCCATGAATGTACTTTTCAATCTTCTTACTTTTAGTGGACACCAATTCAGGACACATCAGAACTAGTTCATGGAAGCGATTGCTATAAGCCTCGATATCATCTCCTTTTAAAGTTAGAGTCGAAAGTTCTTGTTCCATCCTTTGGATTTCAATTGCTGGGAAGTATTCAGTAGTCATCATAGCTTCCATGTTGCTCCAGGGGATCTGATTAGCATTAGCGAGTCCCAAAGTCTGAACATTTCCGTTCCACCAGGTTAGAGCACAACCCTCGAACGTGCACATAGCAAACTTTACTTTGTCATCTTCAGCACATTTGTAAATCTCAAACACTTGCTCTATCTTTTTGAACCAACGTTTCAGTCCGACTACGCCTTCAGTCCCCTTGAAAGAGTGAGGCTTGCAGTTTATAAATGTCTTATACGAACATCCATGCATCTCTGGTACAACAGTTCCTCCAGTATTTGTTGATCCAGATCCACCAGTATTGTTTGAGTCAGCTCTAGTCTTTTCATATTTTTCAATGGCTTTGGCCACACGCCTTTCCACTATCTTCCTAACAGATTTCTTCTTAAATCTCCTGGGCGGCATGATTCTGGCAACATACGTATACAATTCGTTAAGAATTCGTAAAGGTATGCAGAGTCATGGCATATGATAATAATGGAAAAAGGAAATAGAAGAATGATGTAAATAATCATGAATTAATCAGGGTATATAATTGACCGATAGAAATAGATATTAATATGTCGAAAGATAGACGTAAGAGATCGAATTTAAACAAAGTATTATATATATAAGGTTATACATAATGCAATAATGACAATCAGAAAAGTAAGTAAGGATCGGGGAATACGCGCGCGTGGATATCGGATAGCGATGAAGGATTCTGTAATTTGAAAATGAAAGAAAATAAAATCTTTAAACTTTGTAGTTATAGACTAGGTTTTGAAAATGACCCAGCTCCCTATAACCTTGGCTCTGGTACCATCTGTAACACCCCCAAAATCAGACTATGCAGTGGAATGGTAACATTGGGGTGCTACTTCAAGTACAACAAACAAGATATAGGAAACGACCAAAAATGGACGTTTTAAGGAAATATTTCATTTAATGTCATAGCAAAATATCAGAGTTAATACATTAGGTCCCATAAGTTTTTGATGTCATAAACATCCAACATACATTTTAATTAAACATAATCTCAAAAGATGACTTAAGTTTTATAAAAGATAAAAGTTGCATATAATTTAGACAAAACACATAATCCGTCTTCATTGATATCCACCACGGCTCCCATCCGGTCTTTATATCCTAGGACCTGAAATTTACATGCTAAAAGTCAACACAAAGGTTGAGTGAAATCATAGGTTTATCGGTAAAAAGGTGGACCACAAGATCAAAGTAATAGTAGACTCTAAAACACATTTAGTAGTCCAAAACGTTTATTATTGCACTAAGCTCATGACCCCGAAACCTTAACAAGTTTGTGCCCTAAATGTATAGGATGCTTGCCAACAATCTAAAAGTACTCCCAACGTTAAATGCACCTGATCAAACTAGTGACCCAAGGTAAGGTGAGGATTGTCAGTCCCGATAGATCTACCCATAACATTCGCGCTCACTACAATAGCAATTAACAGTTCATAATAAGCAGGGACTTCACGGCAATATGGTAACTTAGGCATTAATAATCGGGCAATCAATCTGGATAGCATACACTTTGTAAACACTTTGAAAAAAAACACTTGTGTCCAATAGTAAAATAAGCAATGTAATTTACCCCGTAGAGTTTGTAAAATAATTAAGTAGTAAATAGGGGGCTATGAACTCACCTCAAATGAATAAAATAGAAAAATGCGTCACGAAGGAATCCGAAGGCAACCTAATGCCAGAAAGGTCGATAAGCGCAAAACACTTTGATTGATCACATTGAATGTAATCCTAGAGATTATATCGTACTATCGTCGGTGCATCATACATTAAAGAGTCAAGACCATGACGTCGAGGAGTTAGGACACTTTAAATCGTAAATCCAACAACTCGTCGAAACGCCATCCGAAGAGGCCTCATTATGAAACTCCCTAGTAATATAGTACTTTGATAACCACATAATATTCTATATAGCTCAATCACCAACTAAGGTTTAGGTACAATTGTGTATAACAAGTATAAAACGTTTATAATTATCGTTTAGTAAAACTGGCGTAACTTTCGCGTTAAACAACCCGATTCTCGCGTTTCTTATGCCCATCTTTTCGTATCAAGACGAGTTATCATAAATTGACATTTTCGAATTTCGGACCTACTGGTGAACAGTAAAAATTACTGTTCACATCAGACCCTATGTATATTTTTATCGATTTAATTGTCGTAAAACCCGTAAACGTCGTATTTTATTCGTTATAGCTCCGTTTTTAATGATTCTTTCGAGGACGTTCTCGTATTTGAAAGTTCTATATTTTTATGAGGTTTACAAAAATATAACTTTCTGTCATGAATAGTAACTTTTATAAAAATAGTTTTATAAAAGTATTAATTGTTGTAAACTTGCGAAATTCATAACTTGTTCGTTATTAATTGAAAAATTACGATTCTTATCATTTTGGATCCTAAAATATGTATTATTTGTAAAAATATCAACCCTGCTGTTTTATAATTTTTATAAAAAAAATTTTATAAAAATTTACTTACGACTTCGTTTATTAACGTATAACTCGTTTTTAACGTAACTTTTTCGTTATTAATCCGTTTAACAAGTTTCTTACCTTTTCGGAATCGTCGTGAAATGTATTATCTTATAAAAATATAAAATGAGTATGTCAAATTTCGTATTTTGGACAGAATGTTTGCTTGAGTTAGTTGAGTCCATATTTGATCTTTTCTTTATACTTTGTTACTTTTGTATTTTACCATATGTCTCATATATCATATATTTTATAAATCATACATATATGATGTGTCCTTTGTCCATAATGGTCCTTATAGTTCCAAGTTACCAAGGTTAATTAATTCATGATACACTTAAAATCATAACTTTACTTAAGAAATCTCTAATTTACTAGTTTTGCAAATAATCATTTTCATACATAACCAAATGTGTACAAGTGTATTTTCCCTTTCCCATATGACCTTTATTTAGTGTTCTATTACCATATTAAAATCCATATTCAAATATTAACAGGTCTTTTGTATTACTTCTCTTGAAACATATTATGAGTATTATAAACCCTAATTTTACCCATAACATGAGAGAGCGCGCGGCGCACAACAATATGATACAACATTTTCTCATCCTTTTTAACATAATGTAAGTAATAACACCACATGTATATAAGTGTGTAAAATGATCATTTCAAGTATATACTTCATTTTCATGAATAAAACCTAAATGGTGATATAAGCTAAATAGAAATATCATATGCATAATAATGAAAGTTATAGCAACATAAAGAGTTTAAATGGACCTTATAAGGTTAGAATGATGAATATAAGGTCTAGTACAAAACCTTGTTTAGCCCCAAAAACCAAGCTTCGCACTTAAAACCTATTTCCTTTTCTTGATTATTACTTGAATATGGTTAACCAATGCTTGCAAATGCCTTAGTACATCTTTAGAATATGTTGTATATAAATGTATGATTGTAGAAAAATTGTATGGGTTTGAGTTTGGATGTGGTATTGACGTGAGCGTCTATAAGGCAAAAAGAGAGTGTTTTGTGAATTTTATCTAAGTGTAAAGTGTGTAGGAGTTACTTGCTAGCTATGTGTATGTATATAAGATGTATAATTGGTCAAGGGAACATAAAGCAAGTCCTAGGGATGGCCAAGGTCTTATTCTTTGGTCAAGGCATGGTAGGGATGGTGTATGTCCTCAAATAGTTGAGAACATCCCATGAAAACATGGAAATGTGTTCTCAACTTGCATTTCTTGTTCTTTTCTCTTTAAATCCGGTTTTAGATACACAGTATGGATAATATTGAGTAAATTTGGTATTGGTATAAACGTGGGTCTTTGTTGAAGCGTAGACAAATTTTTAGCGGTTTCCGGGAGTGCCTAAAGGAACGCAATTTAATTCGCGAACGTAATACACTTTAAACGTATCCTAAAAAAAAATAAAATGAACCAAAGTAATTATTACTTTCCTAATAATAATATAATGATGTCTTGATGTAAACTTAAATTTGTTTGGCGCCCGATTACGTTGATTGTTGATTTTTAGTTCACGCGATTTAACGTATCGATTAAAATTAAAAGCGAATGCGTATGGAAAAAAAAATATAGTGAATTTAAATAGCATTGTAAATGACCTGAAAATATGGAATGTTACAATTGATTACAAATTGGTTTACATACTTATTTGCATAGCTCGCTATGGAATACATTATTTGACTTGTTTTTGGTCACAAATACATACTTTACATTTGAAATGATTTTCGGATTAGCTTAGCTGATTGAACAATAACAACAAAAATTACAGCGCGGTGTCTTGTAGGGACACGCGTAACAGGGAAGTACATATTTTTACACTACTGACCGGGCAGTTTCTTGGAGGGGACACCGGTAACGGGAGTACATATTTTTACATTACTGCCCGGGTGTTCTTGGAGGGGACACCGGTAACGGGAGTATATATATATTATTTGTATCACTGCCCGAATCGGGTACATACAACAAGTCTACGTCACAGCGTCATGAACTGTAAATCACTTGGAGGGTGAGCGCGAATGTTATGAAATAGATCTATTCGGGTGTGGATCCCTTTCGGATGGTGATTAGCTAGTCGCCGTACGAACATAATAGCGTGAATGTCCCACGTGAGATATATAAAATAGATTCTTATTCGGATTGACAACCCCCGTTCGGGTGACTAGCTATCACTAGGAACGAACGTTATAACATGTCGGATTATAACGTTGGGACTATCGGGCATCCCCGACAAATACATACATTAGAACATTTTGTTCATTAAATTAACCATGCATTCTTTATAAAATATTTGGGATAATATTAGTACTTTTGGCGACATAAAATGGGTCGTGCATATTTTATAAACATTTTAATTGGTACTGTGAATGACTACAGTGGGAAAAATATATTGTAGAAACTTAACATCATATTTAAACTAATCTTTGAAACTCACCAACTTTAATGTGACTATTTTAAGCAATGTTTTCACAAGGTGAATTAGATGCTTGGATTATTTGAGTATGCATTGGAGTCTATCATACAAGCATTTCATTGTGATGCAATTAAGGGACAAATGTTAATTAAATCAGATTTTTGATTGAATCACAAGTTATTTTTTTAAACGACGATAGGTAAACCCTAGAGGTCGTTCTCTGTATCTATTGCTGATATTACAAGTAGCACCCCATGTGGTATTGCCGCTGCGTTGTATAAAATGATTTTGGGGGTGATACAGATTGGTTCAGACACGGTTATAGAGAACTAGGTTTGCATATTTTCCCCTAGAACTATAACCATTTTCACAAATATTGCATCACAACAAACATTTTCAAAGTGCATACACACTACTTGCTTATGTGCTTACATTACGTGTTGCATTAAGTGCTTACGTGACATACATATATATAATATATATAATATATCTTCATTCCCTTCGCATATAGAACGACCTTATTTTTATGAAGAGTTATATATAAATGACCATGAATAATTTTAAGACATTGTGGTTGCACAATGGTCTCCATTGTACTCGTCAACATTGTGAGTTATACAATGGTCCTCCTCATACTTCTAGACATTGTAGGTTGCACAATGGTCTCATTTCGTTCTCAGACATTGTAAGTTAAACAATGGTCTCTAAGGATGTTATTTTTCTTCATAGCATTATACTATATTGTATTACACGGAGACCGTCATAATTTTTGTTTACATGGAATTATGTATGAATCTAAGTATTACAAGTCTTTGTATTAGGGCTGATGAACTAAGAAATATAGGACTAAGAAATGATAAATTTCTATAATAACAAAGCCCGTCACAGTTCGTTTTTACCACGGGATGTGTATGAATCTAAGTATTCAAGTCCTTTAATAGGCGGGACTATTGTAAAGGAGGATCGATATTAGTAATCACTATACTGATTTGTTTTATAGAGATCTATACCTTATTTACCTCCCTAAACCGTTACTCAATAATTATCTTGAACTCTATGTGATCCACCTGGCAGTTTTTACTCCAGCTTTCAAAAGACGGATTTTAAATCACTCGTCCCCATACACAGTAGAGCACATGGGCATCGCCATGTCAACCACCTTGAAGGTTATGAGATACGCTATTGTCACCCCGAATTATTAAGAAGTAGATGAATTAATAATCTGTTTAGTTAAAAGGATTGGACTCCTCTTCAGTTAAATAAATAAATTATAAATCATCAAACCATAAAGTTGATCATATTCTTACTTACAAAATTTGGACGCTTCTTTATGTAAATAAGAAATTATAAATAAGTGGGCTTAATGGTATCCGATATGACACGAGTATGAACCTGAAATCGATAATCATCAGAATCCGTTAAAAGGGTCTAGAGACACAATCGTGTCTTACTACTCAGCAAAATCTTAAGGCCTCACTTGGAGCTACCTTATCACACTCTTAAGTTATTACTTTGCGATGCAAATCCTTGCAATTGTACCTGTTCGTGGAACTAACAGACTTGTTACACACTTGAGCTAATTGAGCTGATTCATCGAACTAACGACTGAGTACCATAATCCGCCGTCTATCGCATAAGCTCTTCCGCGAGCTCCTCTCATTTATTGAACTTTATTATGGGGATATTGTTTCTCGGAGGGTCCTCACCCTCTGTATCCCATCACCGTTTGTTATAGTTATCGTCGTTATGGTTGCTGTTGTTGGGTCCTGGAGTGGTCCCAGATTGTACAAACTTTATCAACTAAGTGATGAAACCCACCTCAAACAAGATAAGCATATGTCGATATAGTATTCAGTTGAATTACTCATTGCAGACAAACAGTACACCAATTTAAGTCATGATACTAATTAAGTACTGCCAAGTAAGTTGGGTACTTACATCCATAAGCCACGTTGATGTGGATAATCGAACATTACAGATAGCAGAAACGAGACTCTGCCTTGAGACATTTATGACTTTATATAGACATAACCACGCGACTACACTTTCTTCATTGATGTGTTCACTATTAAGAGGCTTTCTTCATAAAGCGTTTATACCAATTATAAACCTTGAAACGATGTTTCTCTAAGATACCTATTCTAATGGATTGGATATCCTGGTCAACCTAGCCGAAATTCATGTATATTAAGAGGTGTAGAAACACTAGATATTGCTGAATAAAGTTATCAGCGTCATGTTCAACTGGTTTAGTAAATCTTAAGTCTTTTCTTAGACACTCTAAGCGGATAACACAAATTTAATCTCGGGACGAGATTTCTTTAAGGGGTAGGTACTGTGACATCCGAGAATTTTCGGATTTTTAAGATAACTATTTTAGCCCTTTGACTTTTAGGTCTGGCTTGACTTACAAGAACAACCATCTAAATCACGTTTTCACGTCTCGGACCCTAAAGCAATTCGATGTGAAACGACATTCCTGACAACTTTTCAGTTTTGCCCGAGACCTGGAAACGAGCCGAAAAGGGCTAAAACAGCACCGCAAACATTATTCGAACAATATACAACACGGACACACAAAAACAATTAAATTTGTTTTTTTATCAGTATTTATTTAATAAAAATATTAAATAAATTAGTCATCATTTTTAATTAAAAGCGTTGTGGATAACGCGAATACTCGGGTTGAAATCCATTTTTATTTCAGACGAAACGAAACCGGTTCACAAAATGAATAACAGATATTTTATTAAATATTATAAAATATTTACGAAACATTATCAAGTAAATACTCATTTTTATCAGAAAAATGATTCGGAAAACAATGGCGCAAGTTTCGAGCCGTTTGAATAGTTCGTTAGGTCGCTCAAATGAGTCTCCGAACAGGTTTTCGATAAAACCTATACCAAAAAGTTACACTTTTAGTCCCTCGAGTATTAAACATTTTTCATTTCATTTTAAAGTTATATATATATATATATAAAACTTATATATTTTTTTCATTTCATTTCCATTTTTATACACACACACTCTCTTCATCCTCTCTCCCTCCTCCCATTATCCGGCCACCGCCCCACCACCGGCGCCGCCGCCGGATTCCGGCCACCACCATGCCGCCGCCGCCGGAAAACTTTTCCGACGGTATTTTCCGGCCAACACCCAAAAAGGGCTTCTCGTCACCGGATCTATCATATCCACCAATTCACTCTCGGTCACGCGCCCTGTCTCGCCAACCAACTCGACCGCCGCTTGCCACACCACTCCGACTCTCCATCATTTCCTCATTCACCACCACCTTAATCATACACCATCTCTATCTCATCATCATCCACATCGTCGCAGGCCACCACCCCTAATGGTCGTGCACATGTTTTAAAACCGACGAGAGGGTGCGTTTTTATTTGAGTTGTAAACAGACCAAGGGTGCGTTGCTTCGTCGCAAGCCCAAGAGGTGTGTCGTGTTCTCGGTTATTTGCACAAGTGGGATGTTTTCGTTTGGTTTTATTTTATTGTATAGAACGAATGGTGAGGTTTTGGTTTTTACTAGCACCGAGGTTTGCGTTGGGGTTGTGTTTGCGGGGTCAACAGCTATGCAGAGAAATGGAAGGGGGAGAGGTGAGGGTGAGTGAGTAGGGTTTAGTGGGTTGGTTAACACCCGATTATGTGCTGGTCGGTGTTTGGTGTTATAAAACCACAAGGAGGGAAAAGTGTTGGTTTGCGGCGGGGGGGGCATATGTTTGTTGGTTCGGTTTTCCAGCAGGTAGGGGGGGTGTGTTTGGTTCGGTGGTAAAACACACCTCCAGAAAAGGTTGCTGTTGGTTTGCGGGTTTCACAGGCCGCACGAGGAGTTGGGTTGTCGGGTTGGGTTTAGCAGCTAGGGGTATTTGTTTCGATGGGTTTGGTTTGGCTGTGGGACAGCCGGGTACAAGGGTGGGTGTGTATCGGGTTTGAGTCTTAACAGACTAGGGTGCGTTTTGAATTGTGTAGAAATCAACTAGGGGCGTTTGGTTTTGTTTATGGTTTAAGGAGTGTTTGTTTGGGTCTATTAACAAAAAAACATAAAAAAAATTAGCGGTGTGGTTGTTTACGTGACAGCAATGGGCTGTTTTGGTCTTGGATTTTGGTATAGTAAGGTGCGTTTGGTTGTGGTTTAAACAACATACAGGGTTAATGTTTGGCTTGTGAGCGGAAACCAATAAGGGCGCGTTTGGGTTAACACAAATCGGTAAATAAATACATTGTAAGATCAATAAATATATAGTGAAAACTTTTATAAATATAAAAGTTTAATACCTATTGGTGGTTTAAAATGGTTAAATAAATATTATATATATTATTTTGTTAAGATGAATTAACGATAAATATACCTTAAAATTTTATGAATATAAAATTTTAACGAGATTTATAATTTATAAATCGGAACAAAAGGGCGGTTAAGGGTTATATAAATACAATATTTAATAGTTTGTGAGTTTCGATATAACAACGTGAATATATATGTCATATCTGATAAACGCAGGAGTTGGAAAAATGGAAACGTGAATACTTGCAACATATATATTATAACTAGAAAGCGTGTGCAATTGAAATATTGAAAAACGAATGATTTCAATATATATTGATTAAAGGGAAAATGTAGAGTTTTGAGAAAACGGAAAACGTTATATAAACGGGAAAGTCATGAAGAAATTTTATATAAATTTCTATAGTTAGGAATGGTTTACTAAAACGTTATATTATGCTTAGAAAACCGATTAAAGACATTAAAGTTCTATTTTAATGTATATTAAAATTATAAACTATATCATAACTTGTCAACGAACGAAAGACTATACTTTTACATTGTAGAAAAACATTTAGACGCGATTGTCGAGGAAATAACGAAATATTGGTTTAACATAATATTATTTTACTATTGATAATTTAGCTAGAATGAGAACGTACACCATAACTTTTTGTAAAAGTTTTACAAACGTTTGTGCTGTTTAATTTATAACGTATAAGACGTGTGTTTACAAGGATCTTCTTAATAGTTAACATGAGACTGTCGATTATAAATTGTTATTATTTACTCTCACTTTTTTATCTTCAAAGTATTATTCAGTTCTCATTAATAATTGAGTTGTTGTCTTTATTAAATAATTCACGGTAAGAATTATATAAGGGTTATTTTTCATATGTAATATATAAAGTATATATATTACACACTTTGGGAATATTCTAAATTTATTTATTTAACCAACCACCAAAACCATTTCAAAGATTAAATCTAAATCTTTTATCAACGTGTCGCGTTGATGCAACAATTCATCAGGAAACCCAAACACATTATCCTAGGCTAGTGGGACTTAGCCGTTAAGTTAAGCTGCATCTTCTCGGTCAGGCAGCTTCATCTTCCATTCGTATTGTGCATATTAGATGCCTATCTATCAGTCATTTCATCATCATCAAGTGAACTTAGAGTGCCTACCTATCAATCCGTTCTTCAACATCAAGGTGGAGTTCATAGCCAGTTTTACATGTTTTACATATATTTTGTGGGTTAAGAAACATGCTTTGTTGCAATTCAATTACGTGTTTGATTTAAACTCGTTACGTGCTCATTTTCAACCATCGGTCTGCATTACTGTTTACAAACGCTTTACGTGGTTGATTACCTGTTTGAGGGTTACATACTATTTATATATCTCATTGTGGAGTTACAAATACCGGTTAGTTTTTTTTTTAAAACGGTAAACGCATGCTATATTTTATCGATATGGATTAGCTCCGGTAGTAGGTTACAAGTAATAATCAATGCTGAGGGTGTGGGTTGGGGACATCGGTGTAGGCACAGTCAAGTATATTTCAATGCTTGAGGGTGTCCGGGTCGGGGACATTGGTGTAGAGGCACAGTCAAGTAATTCAATGTTGAGGGTGTCCAGGTGGGGACATCCGGTGTAGGCACACGTCAAGTAATTCAGTGCTGAGGGTGTCCAGGTGGGGACATCCGTTGTAAGCACATGGCCATTGTTTATGCTAGCGACTTAGTTTCATGAACTTAAAGTAATGGTAATCATGGTTTATACAATCTTGAATAAAGTGAAAATACATATTTTGGATATTTGTGATCCAACTTTGACACGTTACCATTTCTAGGACTCATTTGGGGTTAGAATTGGTCTTGCATATTTTATTGCTATTTGTATTTTCTAAAAATAATACATTACATTTTGGTAAGGACATTTTAAGGATTTAAATGGTCCACAATTATTTTATGACACTTGTGGGAGACAGTAGTCACTAAACGTTTTTATATGACACGTAATGTTTACAGTGGGCAGATACATTTTTTTTGGGACTAACGTGTGTTTTTACAGAATCCTATGAATCTCCAACTTATGTTGGACCTTTTTTAGCATGGTTTTTCTCAGGGGAAGTTATAATGCCTCGGCTATATTTGAGCGCATTTGGAGTCTTTATACATTCAAGCTTTTCATTGTGATGAATTTATGGGACAAAAGTATATTAAATTCAAGATTTTGATTAAATCAACGAGATTGTTTTACAAACGACACATTTAGAGGTCGTTCTCTTGTATCTAGCGCTGTGTAAATGATAGTTTAGCGCCCCATTGGTATTACGTGACATTTGTTGGTATTTTTGTGGGGGTGTTACAACTTCCCCGTTCGGGTGACTAGCTATCATTAGAAACGAACGTATTTCATGTCGGATACTAGATGTTAAGGGTTGAACATCATCACGGGCAATGTAGGCAATATATATCTATATATTGTATTCAATTATGTCGAGTTTCGGTGTCATGAGCTTAGGAAAACGTAAATAAAACAATTTGTTGATGTGCATGCATCTGTTGCATTATCACAGGGAAAGTCTTGCGGTCCTGCATGATCATTTATTAAACCTATGAAATTCACCAACTTTATGTTGACGTTTTAAATGCAATGTTTTTCAGGAGGTCATTAAGCACGAGGTGCGAAGGATACATTGGGGGTTATATTTTGAAGTCATGCATTAAAGATTTAGTCGCATTCAAATTGTACAGCATGTTCCCTTGTTTGTCTAATCTTTCCTTCAGGGCTTGGTTTGCCTCCACCATATCCGCCATATGTTGTTCACCAATGCGCTTGATTAAGATCGAATCGGAGGAGCCTTGTTGTGGTTGAGGTGGTATTGGTGGAAGAGTTGTTATTGTTGTTGTTGTTGCTGTTGCGGTTGCTGTTAATGTTGGTAGTGGTGCTTGAACCGTTGTGGGGACATGTTGAGAGACTGTGAGATCAATAACCGAGGTGGTCATTAGAGGGACAGAAGAGGTGTCCTGATGAATGGGAACAGTGACCATTGACTGAACCTCCGATTCAGTATTGGTTTTCTCAGGTTCGTCTTCCTGTGACTTCTCCACAAGGAACTGATCGACGAAGCTGAGTTCCTTGTCAAGATGTTTTAGAGAAGACAGGGTTCCAGCTGAGCTCGCAGGTTCCTCAAGTCTTACTTCACCTTCAGTTGGGAGTTTAAGGTTCTCCTGAACATTTAGATAGGCTGTTGTAGTGAATTCTTCATCCATTTGCTCAGGGTTTGGTTGAATTGAAGTATCAAAGGCTTCAAGATCCATGTGTTCAAGGTTTGGTCCAGCATGAACAACATGACTTGATGGAGGTTGAGATGCTGCAGCTTCACTAGGGTTTGGTCCAGCCTGGCCTTCATCATGTTCACCAGGGTTTGGTCCAGCCTGACCTTTAGCTTGAACTCTAGCAACCATTCCCGTCACTTCTTCATCAGAATCCGTCTCACTGTCTGTCAGCCCAAGTTCAACATATAATGAAGAAGATTCGTCATGACTAGAGGATTCAGTTGGTGTGGAGGTGCGCCTTTGGAAGATAAACTGATCTGCAAGAATTTTTTTCTTTGGTGTCTGAAGGGTGAGTAGATCAAGGGCAACTTGTTCATCACTGACTTTCTCTTTACCCTTTCCTTGAACCTCTAGAAGCTGTTGAAATTTTCCAGATTCAGGTTCCCTGATCACCACCGGTGGAAGTGGACCCTGACGAGCCGAGTGAACTTCCTTTAAGCTTTCTTTCACTGCCTTTTGTAGATCAACCTCTTCATCACCAATCCTGGGTTCATTCTCTGGAACACCTTCGTCAACCAATTCATCTACCAACTGAAGAAAGCTCTTTTTCGTTCGCTTCTTCACCACCTTACCAGCTTTGGATCGTTTGGCTAAAGATGGCACCTCAGATGTCTTCGTAACCAGCTTTTGTTTCTTTTCCTGATGCTTGGCAGGTGCAGGTTTAGGTTTCTTGGTTGCTGCTTTAGGTGCTAAGGGCTTAGATTGCTTGGATGCTTTGGGTTTGGTAGCCTTAGCAGGTTTAGGAGCAGGAGAGTCAGGATCACTAACTTCTTCTCCAGCAAGATATCTTTGATGCTTAGCTACTTTTTCCAGATAATCATTATAATATTGTTCACCTCGAATGTCATCAGTGATAAGATCATTCGGAATAGGCATCCCAAAGACTTCCCGTTTGGTTCCTTTAGCACTAAACTTGAGATATCCAAGAACAGGCTCTTCATTAGGCAAATGAAGTGGAGAACCTGGTCTCGGGTGGAATTTGTGCTTGCTTTGTAAGTAATAGACGATCAGCTTGGTGAACCTAACACTCAGGATCACAATAAGGGTGGCTTTCTTCTTTCCCTGAGTATGTCGTGCTAGATTCTTTTTGTCTTCAATGAAAGTATAGATGGATTGGGTGAATTCTTCCCACATCCTCTGTACATAATCGATATGGGCTCGATTGACGATGCCCAAAAGAATCCGCAACACTGGAGCCCTTGGTCTTTCAAACCCAGAAGTCTTTCTCGTAAGACACAAGTTGATGACTGTTTAGAGTGCTCTCCACGGTTGAAACATGTCATTAGTCACGACATCTGATAAGGTTCTAACAACTCTCGGATAACCCAAATCGTTGACAAACTTGATAAGAGCATCAAGAGTTGGTGGGGAAGAAAATGCATTGTTGGTGTAGACCGGTGTGATTTGAAGTGCATCTCTGAGTGTTTCTTTGGTGAGATTGAACCATTCCTCATCTAGTTGACAGCTGTAACTCTCGGTTTTATTGTCATATCTAACAGTGTCCCAAAACTGCTGAATATAGATTGATGGAATTGTCGAGGAAGTAGTGAAAGCTCTGAAGAAGTTGGTGTGCTTCAGAATATCCACCGCAATCTTGTAGATTGGATTACTTTGCGACCTTTCAACATCCAAATAGCAGTTGCTTTTTCCTATAGGCACCCATCTGATGCGAGGCAGGATTTGATCATCAGTACGAGTGGGTGGTGCCATAGCAGGGGCTTGTTGAGCAGGAGCATTAACATTAACATCATCTATTGTATCTGCACAGTCACATTCACAGAAAGACGTGCATACAGAAAGGAGACGTTAGATGTGAGCAAATGCTTAAGAGTTAATCAGTTATGGACAAAACCAAGAAAAGGACACTTAGATCATATGAAAAGTGGTGATCAACAGATTTGGTCAATGTCTTTACAATGGATCAGTGTTTTAAGGAATTTCACAAAAAAAGAGATTTAAAAGCTAATTCAACCACTCAAACTATGACTACATCCCTTTAAATAGAAAACGGGTCATTATTTGAGGGGGAGAACGTGTCATCAAATAATATTTTAAAACAGTCTTTCAAAATAAGTCAAGGAATAAACGAATAAAGTTTTTGATAACGACGGATAACAATTTCCAAGGGAGTTAATTTATATTAACTACATGGGCTTTAGTTGTATTTGTTTAATACTTTGTGGAATTAATTTGCAATTTGTGAATTAGTGAATTCAATAATATTGGACAACACATCATAGTTTGTAAAATAAGCTTAGGAATTATTGGATATAAATCCAATTGTTTAAAATATTTGAAGTGTTTCTGATTCAATTCAATGCTCCCTTATGGTCAACTCACTATGCTTATTCTTTAAAAATGAGTAGAAATATTTGTAATAGAGTACACATTAGGTATTGATGATACCTTTAGATAGTCATTATCCTGTAGGAAGAAATGTTTATATCCGAGACTTAGTTGACTTAGGTATTATCATTTCTGCTATTTAGGGGGAATAATTGTGACATCGAGACTTAGCTACCTTGGTTTTCAATTTATATCCTCACTATATTGTATGAGAAATACGCTCATCTCTGGGGGACTTAATTGACTTTGATGTTATGGTTTCAAATTATTTGTGTACTTCGAATATTTGGGCTTTATACATCAAGTCTTCTTAATGCGGCTTGCAAGAAATATTTAAATCTACTCAAGAAATGATTGCTGGTTCGGGGGAAGCTAAGACAACTTCCATCTGGAGAGTATCAATAATCGAAGACAGACTTACAAGATTGTAACAATAGACAAAATGATTGATGCCACTTTCGTTGTTGAACATTCAGTCTGTCTCATACATAATCTTGTACATTAATAAGTAGTGTGGTAATCACTGTTATGTGTCAGTTTATGAATTTTGCGTGAGTTTCTCGTTAAACTCCAAATCATTTATAAATTCATCATAACTGACACTAACATAATCCCTCATTAATTGAGGGTGAGTATATATAGGTTCCAATATCGGCTTGTATTTAATCAGACCACATTTTCTCCTAAATTTTCTAACATATTTAAATCAATTGAGATCCTAAATCTCAAAAGGTTTGAAATTTTTGATCAAGGGAGAGAATGTGATTTAAATATTAAATCTGATAAAAATGTGATCTATTAGGACTCAAGTATAGGCTCTCCCATATGTGCTAAACCTTTTCGAATATCGATGCACATATTGAGGGGATGCGGGAATGGTGTATGATGGCAATGGTTGAAATACACAAAAAGGGACCGACCCAATGTAATACTTTCATCGAGTGATAAGGATGGTAAGGTTAGGTACTCGCCCCAAATCTCTCTATCCCGACAGTAGCGAAGGTTCTACCAGGGACAATTCCACTAGTTAGTGTAGAAGTCTCTTAGGTATGATTACTAAAGGAGTATATGAGAATAAAGGGAATAGTGCGGACTGAGATGGAGCTAGTATGGAACATAACCAACAATCGGTACTAGTAATGAGTCTCAGTAAGCATGAAGGGGTTGAAGAATGAAAAAGAAATGTTAAGATAAAGGGTGAAAAGAAAGCAGTCCTCCTTAAACATTAGGCAGAAACTGGGTCACTACATATGCTGTCAGAATCACATGGTTGATTGCTGACATTAAAGACAAGTATCATGGACCCAGTAATACACTACACAACCATCCCTAGCCACTCAAGATCCCTCAAATGATTCTTGTTTCATTTCTCACAGAGATCAATAAATTTCTATCGTCTCTCTCACTCCAAGTTAGATAATATTGAAAAGGTGGCAGTCTGCTCCAGCCTCCGACTACTAAAACCAAAAGTGCACTATAGAGTCTAAAGCCACGAGATCATCCATAAATCTCGCTAGGACATGAATACAAATTATGCTTGCTTATCACACACTGTGATAACAAGTAAGATCTTAAGAGTCCTACGCATTATCCTTGTGGTATTGCCAGAACATCTGAGTGATACGAAAGTACTCACAATGAAGATGGAAATCCTTCTAGAGCCAACATCTAACAAGCTCTTGGTAGATGACATGTGAGATCCACTATGGATTAAACTTGTAATAAATGGAAAGCAACGATGGTACGATTCTTTATGAATCAAACTTGTTCTAAGCAGTGAATTGACGAATAGTTTTTGAAAAACCTTTTGATGTGCTCAACAATTGATTTTCGAGCACATTGACTGTGAAAATATCTTTCAAAACAAATGTGTTTCTAATGAAATTTGATTCTGTGCTATAAAACACTCTTGAAGTGTCACAAAAATACTTTCTCAAGTGATACGTCAATTAATTTTCAAATCAATTTTTCTCATCAATCGGTAAGATAGTAACTAAACGATTCACTCTTATCGTGTTGTCTGCTTTATGACGTTTCGATAAAGAAAACAGGCAAGTATGGTGATTCTGATGGTTGTACATTAGATGATCTGATACTTATACTGGAAATCATGTCAAGGAGATTCTTCTTAAGATGAATCTACCTGATCACAGGTCGGTCCTCATAGATCCGGAGGTTAATCCAACCAGACTCAGGCGAATGACAAAGCCATATTCGTCCACATGCTTTATTGCTAACTATTTTATTACAGGTTCACATAAAGATGGAGATACCTCATTCCAGTGGAGTCAATTCACAACCTCATGCTCACATTTAATGTTACTAATCAAAGACATCATGACAAATGAAAGACATAAAACACAGGTTTCGCAACTCTGATGAGTATTCTCATGATCTAGAAAAGTGTGAGCATGCGGGTCCAAAGGTCACAACATCACATGAAGGCAATACTCCACAACAAGGATGATTAAGAGATTTACTATAGATGATGATCTCAAAGAAAGCTCAAAGATCACACAAGTCTAAGGAACAAAGCTCAAAGATCACTACTTGCAGTACAGAGACTAATCTTGAAGAATCAAAAGACTACGAGCCAGAGTCAAAGATCAATTCAAAGATAGCTAGGATTCGATTTGTATTTTCTGGGGTGACCTCCCTTAGGGGGAGATTGTTAGGATTATGAAAATCCATGTAAAAGACTCGGTCACCCCGTGTAATGTCTAGCATAGGTTAGCTCGTAGCCTTAATAGTAATCGTTTAATTACCGTATGACTTATGGTGTTAGGCCGGGTCTTTACCCACATGTTAGCCCACTCCATAGCCCACTTAGGGGCACAAAACTCATGTATATATACCCCTTTCCAGCCATGGGAAGGGGTTGGTTGATCATTTCATAATACACACACATAAGGTGTAGTTTCTCTTACTAGAACTCACTTTCTCTCTCTACAAAGTAGGCCAACCCCTAGATCATTGATTGTGTTATGATATCTAATATCCTACATTATATATAATACCACCGTATGTAATATACGTAATATAATATAAACACATATATTAATCATGTAAGCATCTAGTCTAACCAACTAATGTAACCAAATAGTGTATGTATGTCCCGTGAAAAACTTTTGTATAATGCAATGCTTGAAAACGGTTATAGTCTAACTAAAAACATTTTACTTGGTTCTCTATAACCTTGGCTCTAGATACCAATCTGTAACACCCCCAATTAGGGTCGCATCGGAATAAGGGTTCGAAAGCGTTACATCATAGATCAATAGCATAAGATATAAGAACGACCTCTAAATGAGTCGTTTGAAAAACTAATACATTAGAATAACTGAAATTGTTTGTTATAAAAGCACAATGGCTTAACATGTTCACTTGTAAATGTAAAGATTTTAAAACATAACAATATCCCCAAAATGTAATGCTTCTAAATCTTTATACAATGACATCCAAAATAAAGACCACCAATGTATCCTTGACTTGCACCTTGTTGACCTAAGAAAAACATGCTTTAAAACGTCAACATAAAGATGGTGAATTCACAGGTTTAAGTAATGTATAAAGTAGGACCGCAAGATTTCAAAGTGCATGACTATTGTAACACATACAATATTACAAAAATGTAATTACGATTCTCTAAGCTCATGACACTGAAGCTACGACATGTATGTATTGTAAATTAATGCCATCAATGTACCCATGTAGATGTTCAACCCGTAACATCCCAAATCCGTTATGGTATGCGTCTGTTGGTTCAATCCGTCGAACCTAGTGAGCACTACTCACCCGAACGGGGATGTCAATCCCAAATAGATCTATTTATAACACTCGCGCTTACAACAAGTAATTGACAGTTCATGATTCATGGGCATAGTAGGTTATAGCTACTTAGGCAAACTTGTAATTTGTTTAAAAGTGTACTTGCGTCCAAATGTAAAACAATGCATGTTTCTCACCCCAACAGTTGTAAATAATTGTAATCGTATAAAAATAGGGCTATGAACTCACTTAACAGATAACAAGGTAGTGGCACGAAAAACGATTTATGCCAAGAGAACTTTATTGCAACACCTAAGTAAAAATTTAAACTTATTTACTAAGCATAAAATATAAAATCAAGTATTTGCAATCTCGTCCCTAGTATGTGCTTGAGTTCTATTTAAATAGTGACGTTTGAGAAAAATAAGGTTTTCACTGTGCTTGAGTTCTATTTAATAACGACGTTTGAGAAAAATGAGATTTTCACATTAAGTGGTCAACTTCATCGGGTCAATACATTCTAAATATAAACACGCAATTTATGATATCAGACTTTTGTAGACTAGGCCACTAATACTTTAAAGGTTAGTTCGGGTCGACTCCTGGTTTGGTCTCTAAGTGTGTCAAAAAAGAGTAAAAATATGCTTAAGTTTTATGGGTGATAAACTTGGAGTTTTACAGTTTAATTACGGATTTGTTAATTGATGATAATGAATTCTGAAAGTACTTTTACAATCTCGGCCAGGTCCTCTACATCTTCCGTTAAGTATGTTTTAAGTTTTGATGTGGTTAAACGGGTTAAAAACGAGTGCAAAGTGGGAGTGCTAGCAAAATGTTAAAAACTGACAATAAAAACTCTACATGCCATGGGTCTGACAAAATGTCAACACGTGTGCTAATCAGCCACATTCAACCGTGGTTTGCGAACTCGTTTCTAAACAAAAAGAGCTAACATTTCTTCCTATTTAAAGAGGGTATATTAGACTTCATATAACAGCCTTTGGTTTGTTTTAACATTAGGTACATGTGTCGCAATAATCTGGGAAAAATGCCTCGTCAAGCTGTTTTAAAACAGTGTAACATGGCAGTTTTTCGTGTAACCTTAGGACTTTCTAACTTCGTCGATACTTGACGAAAACTAGCGATTCCAGGGGCAAAAGGAAGTATTCCATTTCCTATTTAAGAAATACACCAGGTTCGATTCTATACTCAACTCCTAAGGGTTGTCTAGCCTACTCAAAGTTACTTGTGTGAGCTGCAATTTTATTATAGATTAACATATGTGTTTTCTTTTTATCCAACTAATGAGTCCAAGCTACAAATGTTTGTTTTTATAAGACTACTACTCTCGCATAACCATGGCCTAAGTTATTAGTCCCTTAACAAATCTTATAGAATGTTACTGTTTTATTCGTTGTACATCATAAGGTAAAAAAATAGGTTTTGTTTTTAACAGTTTTCAAACACACACTAATAACACAAGAATTGCATATAATAGATAATTAACATGAGGTGATTACTCACAGAAACTTAGGGACGAACCGCGTAAGAACTCGACTCAACGGAGATGGTGAATACACGAATCTCTTTACCCCTCACGTATATAAAACCAAACACCCAAACAAATAATTATCTGCGACTGCTTGCACCCCTTATGATCACGCGCCCCTTTTGCTTGCTGCCTTGATGTGGTCGACCAACAGGAAAACAAAACCAAAGAAACCTAGTTAGGGTTTCCTTGAATGTAGGGTTTATAATGAAGATGATGGTGCGATGCTTGTGTGTTTATGTGAGTCGAAAACCAAGGATATAAGAACAAAGAACAATGGTGAAAGAAGTAGAGTTATGAACCTGATGGTTTGTATTCTCTGTGTTTTCTTCCTTTGAGTTTGCAAGAGGTAGGTAAGGCTTTTTATACTCAAATAACAATGCATGTATAGTGTCTCCTCCTTGAGGTTACTTTTTATGTTAACCCAATTAAGGTAAGGGATTTTTAGGTGTTATCATGGTCAATGTATAGTACCTAAAAGGTGTTTACTGTTGGTGTTGCATGAGAAGCAGAAACAAGAAAAGCACAGCCAAAATATCACGTGGGATTTGAGAGATTTATAAAAGGGATAATGGGCTTTATCCAATGGGCATTTGAGTTAAGGTAATAAAGGATCTTGTACAATCTTATCCTTAGTTGAAACTTATTGATTTGTGGTGTTGAAAGGTGTACACGAAATTTTGTCTAGTTTTTAGGAGGGTATATTAGTTTCTTGTATTATTTTTATTGCTTAAGAAATTTTATTGTATGTATCATTTAAAAAACAAGAAAAGTAATATAAGACTTGTTTTTGTTTACTTATTAGGGATAAACACTTATTTGTGGTGAAAGGAATAACATATACTCATTTTTGGTTAGCTAAGTCGTAGAGAAATTGATAACTAGAGTCTTTAGTTTAAACGTAGTACTAATCCCGTTTTTAATTAAAAAGTATTGACCTAATTTGTAATGTATGAGTATAAAACCTAGTATGGAGGTTTTTATGTAGTAATTTTGATAAGGGTTTGATATGAAGGGTAATAGCGGGTATTGGTTGAAGTGTAGATGGGTTTATGGCTTCCATGCATGCATAAAGGCGTTTTATTGCGCGACGTAGACGTTTTACGCAGAGAATAAAAATAAAAAGATGAAAAGTCAATAATTATCTTTCTAGTAATTATATAATACTTACTTGACATGACTTTTATTTGTTGGACGCCCGTTTACGTTGAATGTCGGTTTTTAGTTTACGCGATTTAACGTAACAATGAAATTAAAAGTAAACGCGTAGAAGTCACAAAACAGATAACTGAATATATGAAGTCATAAAATAACCTGAATAATGGATTGTTACAGTCTTCCCTCATTAAATGAGCCTTGTTCGCAAGGTTCAAGATGCGGCATTTGTCGAGGGTGCGGTTTTTGTAAAGAGATGCGGATACTTCTTTTGAAATTGATCTTCAGGTTCCCATGTGAACTCAGGACCCCTCCTAGAGTTGCACCAAACCTTGATAATTGGAATACGGCTTTGTTTCAACCGTTTAACCTCACGATCCATGACCTTCACTGGTTCCTCAACAAAGTGAAGCTTGTCATCAATATGTACTTCATCCAAGGAACATTTGCAGTTTGGCTTCGTTCGGATAAGCACGTGTTCTTTAGTTGGATACGTGAAATGTTTACGAAAACCCTGCTTAATTGTTTTCTCTTGTGGAAGTTCGAGCGATAGAAGAAAACCGTTCCACTTTGACTAACACTTGAAAGGGCAATATACCTTGGTTCAACTTCCCCGTTTGCCAAACGGAATACCCCTTGTCCAATGGTGACATTCTTAACATAACTTTGTACGCCAACTTGAATTCTATAAGGGTCTATAACACCTCACGAGCGGCTTGAATTCTTTACTTGATTTGAACAATCTTCTCAGTTCTCTCATGATTAAGTTCTGGACCAGTTAGCTGACCGTCTCTGACCTCGGCCCAACAAACAGGTGATCTCGGATCACTCTCCCGACCTAAAAGTGTCCTCAAATAGAGGTAGCTTTAATTGCTAGACATGATAATGTATGTTATACTGAGAATTCAGATCAGATAGTGTATCAATCCGTTAGAGCAAAACAATACACGCACCAAGGCTGTAACTCCAGATCTTGAGTAGTATAATTCTTCTCATGAATCTTCAATTGTCGTGATGCATAAGCAATCACTTTCTCATTTTGCATCAAAACAGCACCCAATCATTTATGCGAAGCATCGCAATAAACAATAAAGTTCTCAACTCCTTGAGGTAGAGCTAAGATAGGCGCGCTACACAACTTATCCTTCAATGTCTGAAAAGCTGCCTCTTGCTTGTCACCCCATTCAAAGGCGACCTTCTTCTGAGTAAGCTTGGTCATCAGCTTAGCAATCTTCGAAAATCCATCAATGGATTGCTGATAATAACTGACAAGGCCTAAAAATTGATGAATCTCCTTTGGAGTCTTAGGAGATGCCCAATCTTTTATGGATTCAATCTTGGCGAGATCCACGTGAATGCCTTGACTATTAAGCACGTGGCTGAGAAATTGTACCTTAGGAATCTAAAATTTACATTTAGAGAATTGAGCATACAACTCCTCTTTCTTTAGCAAGTCTATGATTAACTTGAGATGCTCTTCATGTTCTTCTTTGTTCTTCGAGTAGATGAGGATATTGTCAATAAAGACAATCATAAATTTATCCAAATATGGCTTGCACACATGAATCATGAGATCCATAAATACCTCTGGTGCATTCATCAAACCAAATGGCATAACTTGAAATTCATAATGACCATAGTAAGTTCTTAAAGCAGTCTTCAGAATGTCTTCTTCATGAACTCACAGTCGATGATAACCCGACCTCAGGTCGATCTTCGAGTAGACACTCGACCTTCTTCTTGACAAACTAGACCGGAGCTCCCCAAGGTGAGGAACTGGGTCTTATAAAGCCCTTATCAGAAAGTTCCTGCAGTTGATCTGACAATTCTTTCATCTCGGACGGAGCTAACCGATAAGGTTCCCGTGCTATAGGTTAAGCTCCAGGTACCAAATCAATTTGAAATTCCACTTGTCGAATTGGTGGAATGCCCGGCAAGTCTTCGAGAAAAACTTCAGGGAAGTCTCGAACGATTGGTACGTCTTCAAGTCGCTTCTCCTCTGACTTGTCTTCGGTCTTCTTTGTGGTAATATGTGCCAAAAAGACCTAACATCCTTTTAGCAAATACTTTTGGCTTTTGGTGCACGAGATGATGTTTAACCGAGACTCGAGTCAATTGTTGCTTCCGTTACCATGAAAAATTATAATTTTGTTTCCAAAGGGAACACGAATGAGTTTCTCATCACAAACGATTATGGCGTGATATTTTGTTAACTAGTCCATACCAATTATGACATCAAAGCTACCGAGCTCTACGGGCATTAAATCGATGTTGAATGGATGGTTCATAAAATTTAAGGTGCAATCCCGTATAAGTGTATTAACGTCAATTATTTTATCGTTAGCTAACTCGACGTCATAACCATAATCTAGTGTAGTTGGAACAATATCAATTAAAGAACTAAATGCAGTAGATACAAAATTCCTATCGGCGCCAGTACCAAATAAGATCGAAGCATAATGGTTGTTTAGGAGAAACGTACCCATAACAACATTAGAGTTTGGGTTTATCCCTACCATGCCCACAACATAATCCCTTGCCACAACATTACCATTCCTAGCTTGATTTCCCTGATTCTTGTTTCTCAACTTTAGGTAGTCTTTCTTGTAGTGCCCCTGAGCCCCACATTCATAGCAAGTGACACCCCGCTGAGTGTTAGTGTTAACACCAGCACCCCTACAATCACGAGCCAGATGGCCGACCTTTTTGCATTTGTTGCACCTTGGTGCACATTGTCCTTTGTGGTGGTAGTTGCATTTGGGGCACAGAGGTTTAGATCCTCCGTAAGGTTTCTTCTCACCAGGCCCAGCGGTATAGGCCTGTGCAACATTATGCCTTTTAAAAGGCTGTTGCTGGTTTTGATTGTTCCTGGAAGTGTCCTCAAATTTCCTCTTGTTTTTGACTTGGCGTTCAGCCAAAGTACGGATCTTTTGATCTAACAGTTCAGTTGCAAATTCAATTGCATCCTGCATCTCCTTCGGCTTAGACGCCATCACACTTCCTTGGATAATGTCAAGAAGACCACCAACATACTTTTCACCCTTATCAAACTCTTTGGGAAACATTCTCCCGCACATCAATGCTAGTTCCTGAAAGCGTTGGGTATAACTCGCCAAGTTAGTACCTTTTACCTTCAGATTCCGAATCTCTATCTCTAGTTTCTTGATCTCATTTGGAGGACAGTCTTTAGTAGTCATCATTTTCATAAGTGTTTTCTAAGGCATGCCGTAAGCGGCATCATGACTAACTGTCTTGACATGGGTGTTCCACTATGTTAAGGCAATTCCATGAAGAGTGCAAGTAGCAAACTTGACTTAATTCTCAACTGCACAGTTACTGATATGGAAGACGGACTCCATTCTTTCAAACCATTAAGTTAGACCAACAACTCCTTTTGTGCCCTTGAAGTTCAGAGGTTGGCATTTAAGGAAATCACTGTAGGTGCACTCACGAGTAGGGCGCACAGGTCTTGTAATACCACTTCAAGAACCTTGGCTTCCATCGCCATTGAGGTTAGTGTTTCTTTGAATTGTTCGCTCAGCCAAAGCATCAGTCACTCCTTGGGCTATCAATGCCCTGATGGCAGCATCAGTCATTAGAGTGGTGGCGGTGGCAGTGGCAGGGGTGGTTTTGGTTTTGGTTCCTTTTCTTGAAGGCATTTTCTTCAAATCACAAGAAAATATAATACACGTTAGATTTCATACAATCATAAACGCGACATGACATATGCATAATAAATAAAATGAGATCACATCACACAGTAAAATATACAACCAAAGTGAGATCAACATGACATATACGCAATAAATAAAATGAGATCACAACACCAAAGAGGTATATAGTAAAATTTAATATCACATTGACATGACATAATACATCCATTCCATATATAACTTGGAAAACATACATGATGGTTTGATACAGAAATGGAAAATACAAATCCTACGGCCATGCTAGCTGGGGATACCCCATAATACTTAACATGTCATACAAGATAGCTAAAGATGAAATAAAAATCCCTACAGCCTATTAGCTGGGAGTAACCCATAAAAACTTAATAGGCTATACAAGATAGCTATGACATGACAGAAGGATAAAACTAAGCACTACTACCAGTGTCCTCGAGAGTATCAACTCATTCTCCAGCCTCCAGTGCCTGGATACGCATGATGTGTCCAGTAGCGTGATCATCTGCGTCCTGACGCTGCCACTTGTGGCAATGCGCCTGAATCTTTAAAACTGTAATTTGTGCCTCCAAAGCCCTTTTATGGGCCTCAAACCTAGCCAAAGCCTGATGGGCCTCAACTCTCTCCTGCTTATGATTAGTACACAAGGAGGAAAGGTACCTCCTTAATGTATCCACCTCACCACGTAGAGCAGCATGATTCCTCTGTGCATCCTAATGTCGTGTATAGGACTCCTCGCTCTCTTTTCTACGAACATGAGCTTGATAACTAACCCTCAAGTTGACCATCTCTATGGCCTTCATAGTCCTCCTCTCTGAAGCTCGGATACTGGCATCTACAGTATCCACAAAGTTGTAATCGACCCTACGGGCCACAGTAGATCACGGCTGTCTAGCAGCAGCTGCAGAACTCTCCGCAACCTTAAACCTAGGTGTGCAAGCAGTAAGTAGTAGCCTCTTCTGAGGCGGTATGTTAGCCTCGAGAATGTCAGCTCTGTGGCTAGTGGATGGTAAGAGTAAGGGTGGTGATGCAGCTCTCAACCGAATCCTAGCTGCTTTGTAGCCCAAAGGTGCCTCAGTGTAAGTAGGGCTAGTAGTAGGTGGTGACGGTACATGTAATGGTTGTGAGGGAATCTGAGGGAGTGGTGATGATAATAGAGTGAGTGGAGATGGTGGTAGAGTAGGTAAGGCAAAAAGCCTAGCAACCTCTGCCTTAGAAGGAAATGATATAGGCGCCTAGGATCTGACAGACATCGTCGAAGTAGTACGGTATGCAGGTGGTGGTGGTGGTGTAGCCGTAGACTCATTTGTCTCAAATGGCTCTGTCTCCTTAGTGGAGGGGACATGATCAATAATTGGAGATGCAACAGCAGTAGAGTCGCTAGGAGCTAGGTGATCCTCCTCCTCATCATCGTCATACTTAGAGGACTCCTCCTCCTCATCCTCATCAACATTAGTATCAGGAGCATAGTCAACCGGGTCCTCCTTTGGATCCTCCTCCAGCTCTAGAATATACATCGGTACATGATCCTCCAACTCTATAAGGTTAGGTGCATAGTCAGGTGATGGTGGAGCTGCCTTCCCTTGTTAGGAAACCTCCTCATAAGGGTCCATCTCTGGAACCTCATCGGCATCCATAAGTGGAATGCCCCATGCTGATAGGTCAGAGTACGAAGAAATAGAAGTGTATGACACAGTGGAATGCTCTGAATCCGACATGACTAAATCTGTAACAATCCAAAAGAGTATATATAAGTATATATATATATATGTGTGTGTGTGTGTATGTATATGTATATATATATATATATGTATATATATATATATATATATATATATATATATATATATATATATATGTATGTATGTATGTATATATATGTATGTCATATTATTGTATGTACATACATATATGTATAATGGTACATACATATTATATAATGTATATGTACATATACATATGTATATGTACATATACATATGTATATATGTATATGTACATATACATATATATTAATAGAGAATATGTTAACATATACTATATATATGTTTGTACTATATACTATACATATATATATGTTACATATATATATATTATATATGCTACATACATAATACTATGATATATATATGATTATATATATATTATATTTTTATATTATATAGAGAGAGAGAGAGATGAGTGAGATGGGGTTCTGAGAAAACCCATCTGGTAGGAAAAAAACCTAAGAAATACCTATCCTACAACCGTTTGGTCAATCCCTCCTCCTTTCCTCACAGTTTTTTATCCAGAAAATATAGGGACACTGATTGTCTCATTTTCATCATTTTATAGGGGATATTTTGTAACATTTCAATGAGGTCATATATAATGCCTAAATTATTCATTTCTCTTTTTTCCTCCGTTTCATTTCTCTCGTTCTGAGTAATCAAAACAACTAAACAAAAACAAGATACAACAACACGATACCTTACCATTCTCCTCTTGTTCATTATATGTTTTAAGTGATTATTGCTTATTAATTGCACTTCGATACTGAAACATCAAACACGATGTGTTATCACATTCAAATAATAATCTCGTTCTAGTGTCTCAAATCGTTGATCAAAGTAAGTTTTAAAAGCTTTTATGATTATAGTTTTGTTATTCTTTTTATCAGATCTTGAATATAAAGCTTATGAGATAGTTTTTTGTTCTATGAAATTTGATTCAGTAATCATCATCTTTGTATATAGATGTATCGATTTCTAAGAGTTTATTGACATGATTCATTGTATAGATTAGTTATGTTGAAACGAAATTGAGAAATAAATACATGAAAACATGTTTACAAAAACTGCACATCAAGTGTTTGATAAAATGTCTGAATGAGATTTTATAACTGCCATGCACTAATTTTACACTGTGATGCCTTAATTTTTTGAATCTATTTTAGTTACACTGTGATGCCCTAATTAATTTAGGCAAGACAATTTTAGTTACATGGTAGCATCGACGCATTTGTCTATGATCCCCACATTATCTGGAATTATTGTCTCACAAGTTAATAGAACTTCTACGGATCCCTCAATACTTTGTGTCACCACCTCATTTAAATAAGCTTATGTATGTGTAACAAGGTTTTCATCTTGGTAATCATCTATCATTTCCAGGTAAACTGCGTCACACTAACGATGGGATATGTTCGCATTCGTGATCTCAAAGTTCATACCATAAAATAACTTTGCATCTGATTTTAGGTAACACTTACATTTTTTATACATGACGTCCACACGGATACGAGTGGTTTTAACCTGATGTGGATGTAGATTATAATCATATATGGAGTGTAGACCAAAACTCTATCTTTTTTATATGTGCATTTAGATGTGTATATGTAACACTGTAAGATTCCTAATGATGTCCTTTTATTTTGCTAGCTATGATCGGTATACTTCTTTAAATCGTACAAGTAGTACAATTTGTGACTATTATATAAAGCTTTTCAGTTTTGATATCTACGTAGGTTGGGCATCACTAGTTTAGAATTCAGGCAAGATAATGCTCTTTCTCTTTCTGTTTGATTGATAAGATGAACGATAGATATGAGAGACAAAATATATATTCATCACCTTTTACTACCGGTTTGATGTATTATTCGTAACTGTCCCCATAGCTAACCATTTCCTGCAAAGATATTCATTTTTCTGTGCAAATATATTCATCACTATTTTGATGAAAATATGTTGCATATTGACTCTGAGTATGCGAGAAATGTTAGATTTAGAGATGTGTTATTCTGATTGTGGCGTCTTTGTTTCCGATGATCATTGCTTCGTATTTTGTAAAAGGTTGGCTCATTTCTTGTATCCAAATGTAATGCGCGCTTTTTAGTATTCATGTAATGGGTGTTTGGGATTGCGTTTAAAATTTAATTATTGCGTTTTTAAGTAGCAGAAACTAATCAAATAATAAGAGTATCTGCAAAAGCATTTTACAAACACTATCCCGTGAAACCCGCAAGTTTCAGTTAATTGTATAATTTTGGGAATTCCATGTAACCAACTAACTTACAGAACGCAATCACTAACGCAAGCAATATAGAATTTAAACTTTTTAGATCTAAATGTAACGCATTTGACCAAATGAATGACTCTAGATTGTGTTTTTTTGTAGCCTGGAGAAATATACGCATCACAGACTTTGCAATTTAGATTGCTAGTTTATGTAGAGGAAGAGATTACAGGTGAAGTTGAAACTATAAGCATAAGAGAAGTGAAGAAGCAATACATGAAGTTGAAAATGCCGACGATTGATTCAATTTTTATCTGCAAAAATGAAATGGTTTAAAAGTTCCAACTCTCTTTTATTGCTAGTGTTAGTGCAAAGTTCTCAATGAGGTGATTTATAAACGATGGTGTCCGTGTTCTTAATGGGGAGGCTTGGGCTGTTTTAGCAACACTATGTCCAGCGGATCTGTAAACTTAGGTCAATTTATGGTTTAACATGTCGTTTGAAGACTAAATGTATTAATTTTAGTTATTTTGTGGCTAGTTTTATATGTAATAATTTTTGTTACTTGTTATTCAGTAAATTTCTTTATAATATTATATCAAATGATATTATTTTTTTCTTTACCTTTCTTATGAACTTTGCAATTACCTATTCATGTATATCCGCGATCTACCTGTTTTATTTTTTTAATCTTTATGTCAGAGTTGAGTATGAATTATATTTATTGTTTTATTTTTTCATTTGTTATATTTAACGTAAATATATTACTATACTTTGCGTTAACTTTGCGATTTATTTTATTGATAAACAACCACAGACATTACAACTTAAAAAATCTTAATGTCTTTTATCATAGTGTCGCGTTGATTTGTGGACTTATCACTTCGAATACCCAATTAATTTTTTTTAGAGAGGGGTAATTTTATGTTTTGTGTATATACCGCTACTCCTTGGGTCGAGTACGTCCCGTTTCCTTTGTGGTTGTGCTTATTTGTGCTATTATGACAATCGGTCGACGACTGAGTGGTGAGCTTTTTGCAACTGAGTTCATAAGGTGGTTAATTGGTATGGTATATTGCGTGTGGGAGTTGGCACTTGATCATCCCCACCACACCTCAACAAACACAACACGGACACACCCTAGTGTACATTCGGGGGGGAAGGTGAGAGGGAGCCGGGGGGTAATGAGGGAAACTAGGGGCGAGAGCGTGGTGGCTACAGGTCTTTGCGCTCCACCCGTTTTATTCCTACATACTCATACTTATACTCATTTACAAACTCGGTTACTTGGTTTATATAACACTCTTTCTACTTATGGATTTAAGTATTTAAAGCTGTTTATAAATACAATGGTTATTTCTTCATTGGACACAAGTGTTTTCGGTTATCATCTCCTGTTTACGTGTTGCCTAAGTAGCGATTAGACCACTCTCTTACCCGAAACTATCATGAACTGGCTAAGTACAGTTCGTAAAGCGTGATTTTATAAATAACTATTGGGATAATTATCTTATCCGGGTGAGTAGCACTCACTACCCACGGGGGGCTGCCGATAAATGGATATATACCATGTCAAATCTCATTGGGTGTCTTTGTCAGACACCGGTAGGGCGGAATATACTTGGCATATTATATGCTACATAAATTAGCTTCGGTGTCATGAGCTTAGCACAACAGTGGATACATTTTATGTGATACTGTATCTGTTATAGTAGTCACATACATTTTGGAAATCTTGTGGTCCACACTACTTTGTTGAAAATTACTGATTACTAAACACTTTTCATTATACTATGGGGGAGCAATAGACACTATACTCTTTCGGTTCTACATTTACACTTACATTTTTGGCGACTATTATAAGGATTGAAATGGTCAAGCATACTTTATAAATCTTTTGATTTCAACATTTACATATACAAAAATCTATGAACTCACCAACTTTATGTTGACACTTTTAAGCATGTTTTTCTTTGGTGAATTAGATGCTTGGCTTACTTGATGTGCATTGGAGTCTAAATTAATAAGATTTTATTCATAGATTTCTACTTACATAAAAATGATCAAATCTCATTGTATTTCTTTTAAGCTTTTCATTGTGATGGAATTATGGGACAAATGTTATATCAATTTCAAGAAAATCAATGAGATTACTTTTTAAACGACACATTTAGAGGTTGTTCTCTTGTATCTAGTGCTATTGTATTATGAAGTAACACTCCCAGACATATTTCTGATGAGACACATTTTTGGGGGTGTTACATGCTCAATAGCTAAAAATCATTCTTTTGAATTTTGTCATACCCAGTCATCCTCTGACACAAACCATAAGTGATCATCTTATGAATCACCCTCAAAATTGGGCTCCTGATAGTAGAAGTGTGACTTCTAGATAAACCAATGTTTTCCTCTCGGCTAATGCTTAACCAATACTCCTGAGAGTTAAAATGCTCATCACTATGAAAACCTCCTTCAAAGTAAACATTAAAACCATCTTCGTCAAGCTCATCAGCAAGATACAATCCTAATCTATGAGCAAACTCCAACAAAGTCAAATTGTGAGAACGTCCACCAAGTTTGAACTTGATAATCTTTTTTGCTTTGCAATTCATCATCAGCACAAAATTCATCAAATGCGTAGGTTGAATAAAACTAATGGTAAAGCTCTGCATAAATTGGTTCAATGATATTAAAAGCTCTAATCCACGCCACAGAATTAAATATTTCCTTATTAGATTCAGCTTCTCGTAACTTAATTCTCAACATGTCATCGATTTCTCCATCACAACCCATTCTATTCAGTACATCCCAATTCACAACACACGGTGAGTAAATATGTCTAGGGAGTAATTAGGATAATCTAGTGTTGTACCTATACTTCGCATCTTTGTTGCATCTTTCCCATAGCAAGAACTCATGATGAACTTGTGGAAGCAATACCTCTTCTACGGTTTCATATTGTCTAGAGCGTTTGGATCTTGATGATTCGGCCTCATCATCGTGTGTTCCCATAGTCTACATATAAAAAATAATCAACAATAAAGTGTATAGTAATGTTAGAAATGATTTGGTATAAATGGTCATGGTTTTGATGGTTTTTAAAACATTTTGTGACATTCTGGTGTAAAATGTGCAGCGCGCTTTCCTAAAGTACGGCGTACATTCTGGAAAAATAGGAAAAGTGCGGCGGTTTTGGAACAAAACCGGTGTACTTTCTGGGCTGGTGAAATTTTTATGATTTTCAAACAACTTATTTTTAAAGGTAAATTTATAATATGAACAATGTTTTTAGATTTATCAGTATCAGCATGCATGTGTTAAATAACTCCTAAATATCATAATTCTAAGGGTTAATTGTTCATACGAAACATGGATTTGATTTTCCCTAATTTAATTATACTTAACCCTAATGAACAAGAAATTAAACAAATCGATAAAAAAACAAGTTAAGGAATGATATAAACATACCCTAGGCATGATTAAAAACTGTGTAGATTGATCTTTTTGAAATTTTCCTTTGTTTTTGTGAGAAACCCGAAGGTTTTATGTTAGTGTGTGAGTTTTTTTTAATGAGTTAGAATCATGTTTGGTAAGCTTTATCTATGAAAACCGCTCTGAAGTGCGGTGCACTTCCAAGAAAAGTGACGTACTTTTCATCTTTTTTTAGGTATAGATAAACTTACTTTGCACACTTCATAATTTAAACATAACGATAACATAAATTTTCAATCTTATAATGACTTAATACTAATAATTATCATAGATCAGACTAATGTCCGTACATCAAATGTAATCCCTTATGGATTTATACAAATGATTTTATTTAAGACTCAGCAAAGAAAGTAAAAATAGTTATAGGAGTACATAGGTTCCCACCTTTATTCCAACTTGGTCCAACTCTTTACTCCACAAACCAATTGGGTGACATGATGTCACTCAACTTATGGTACTTTGATAACGTCCTGTCTGTTTTCTTTGTTGTGAATCCTTGCAAATAAATGTTTCCATATGTATCAGTCAATCTTATCTCGGTACGCCATTGTGCTGTTGCTCCTTCTTCTTTAGTATAAGAACCCTTATAATCAGGTTTCCAGTTAACATGCTTTAATGGTATGGGTAATGAACCAAGGAAACTAACTGCCTTCTTCCGAACACTAATTTTTCAGAATGGGTTAGTTAGTATTTATATAGCTAACGATCAGTCAGCTGGATCATTACAATTCAGATGTGGTGAAGTTTCAGACCATATATCGGTGCTCCAAACTTATTTCTCTTAATATGGTATTCTTCCTCATCATCGCTATTACTTTCTATGTTTCTCATAACATCGGATCTTGAAGCCTGAAAGGTTTGATGACAAAATCCATCAAAAGTCAAGAAAAGTCTCTTTGGAGTATTGACTATGCCACCAATCATACACAGGAGTCCTCGACCAACTACTATTGGTGCATCACGGTTGATTGGTATATCCAGGATAAGAAACTTAGCAATTAAGGTAGTGAACCCTAGCTGACAAAGAACATTTGTGAGTATCCCCATAGCTTCAGCCTGGGTATGATTTATTATTGTGATTCCTCTATCAACCTTTTTCATGTCTTCTCTCCCTAATGTTTCATAAATTCGGTACGACATGGTATTGATGTCCGACCCAGTGTCAGGTAACGCATTTTTGTTAACCTTCCCTTCCAATCTGATAGGAAATATGAACGCTCCAGAATCGTCTTTCTCTTTCAATGCCTCACCTTTAATCCATTTTACTGCTTCCTCTTCTTCTTTTACAATCTTTCCATCTAACTCCACCTTGTCTTTCCAAATCTCATCGAGTATCTTCTTGTATTTGTCATGATAAGCCATTGTCTCGATTACAAGCCTTACTTCCTCTAATAAAACAAACTTTTGGCTGATTCTGATTGCCAATGCTTCTTTTGCTGCTTCTTTTTGAATTAAATGACCACCAACTGATCAAGATGTTCCTATATCTTGATAAAACAAGGTAAGGTTCTCCATTGCCCGCTTCTTATTATGGCTACTTTTCCTCATTTTGCATACAAACGGCGGAATTTCTTTTTCACCCAACAGTGGTATATCATCTAATTTAAAATTAAGTAAGTGGTCTTAATCATCCAAACTCTTTTCTTCTTCTTCAATATCTTCCAAAAATGGATCGAACTCAGGATATATTGTGACAGTTCCAGCTTTGAAATCAGTAATTGCTTTGGTCAAACGTAGGAATGATCTTCCAAGAATTACTCCAGGTTCAACATCATCTTCTTCTGGGTTGATAATGAACTTCACAAAATAGATTTCACCTTTTAGTGAATGAGCTCTTTCTTAACCACTTTGTTTCCTCTTTTTACCTCATGTTCCAGGTACAATTTTACTGCATATTCGTTCAAGATCATGTTCTCTTTTACTCCAAGATTAATCTCCCTATCATAAGCTTCCAGCCCATTGACAAAACAAGGAGCCACGAATCTATCACTAACTTCTTCGGTATCCATCTGGTGAAAACCCATAGCTTTCGTTTCCTTCTTTTGTCCACTGTTAGTAGTGTCCTAAAATTTTGGAGAATTTCAGTCTCTAGACCCTTCAACCTTGTCACTTGAAATTTCAATAATGTTTTCTTCTTAGCAAATTTTTCCAAAACTCGAATTGGGATCCATAACTCTTATAGAATAAGACAACATTAAAACAACCATTAGTGGGTTAGTTAAAACAAATAATATTAGATTTTTACATTTACACATTATCAACAAACAGATGGCATTTTTAAATTCAAGCAATTTTCATTCAAAAACGAAGAAACAAGCATTCTGTTTGGTTCCAGCCAGGAAAGTGCGGCCGCGACATACTTTCTAAGTTTTAAGATTTCTAAGATTTTTAATTTTAGCATTTTTACGTTTCTTATTTTTATTATTTCCTAAATATCTATTAAACTAGCAAATATCAAGTTTTTAAGCACATTGATCATTATATAAAATTCTTTAATTCTTTTGAAGTTTTTATTTTTGTTTTTATTTTGCATGAGGTCAAAGTCAAACAAGCAATATTTAGCAAATAAGGAATATATGTAGGCATTTAGAATTTTAAACAAGCAAGCTACAAAATAGTTCTTTTTGATTTTTCTCATTTTAATGTACAAGATGCTATAATATAAGGTTTTGACTATTAAGAACATAAGGAATGAATTCCACATTTACAAAAGGTCAATTTATAGTTTATGGGTTTTGAGGTTTTTGTTTTTGATGTTCTTTTCCTTTGAAAAACTGGTTCTGTTTGTAAAAGGGGCAAAAAGTGCGGTGTACTTCGTAAAAGTATGACGTACTTCTGCAATTTGCATAAAAATAAGTGCGCAATGGTTATGTGCGGCACACTTTCTGTGAAAAATTGGTTCAGTTTGCCAGAAAACTGTATAACGATTTTGAAAATTTTAGTTTGTAATATAATAATGACTAGTTCAAGAATGAAATCAATCCCTGACAATGGCGCCAAAAACTTTAATGTGTTATAAAAGATTTAAATTTATAATTCTAGTTTTATACAATTTCCAACTAACACACGGGTAAAGTATAAACCCCCGTTTATAGTATA
The DNA here is from genome assembly GCA_026074375.1 of Tanacetum coccineum. Classification (NCBI taxonomy): domain Eukaryota; kingdom Viridiplantae; phylum Streptophyta; class Magnoliopsida; order Asterales; family Asteraceae; genus Tanacetum; species Tanacetum coccineum. The sequence goes on from BQNB010060992.1 coordinate 36,346, forward strand.
GGTTTAGGGTAAGACCAGGTCGTTCCATGGGATAGGTTATTCTTAGAAAGGGTCAATTATATTACGAAAAGGGTTATCTAATAGACTATCACAATCTAAAGATAATGATTCAAATTCAAGATATAAAATGATGTTTGTTTAGGGGATGAGACCAAATATAGATAAACTTGGATCGATAATGGGTTCAAGAATTAAAGTATAATCGATTAAAGAAATGGTTGATTTACTAAAATGATTGTCTATTTATTATAATCAAAAATCCTTTCGGCCTTTACTTCTGATTACAAAAATGCTTTATGTTCGATTCATGCTTGGAAAATAGGAAAATGGACTTTCTTAACCAAGT
>BQNB010060993.1:0-34561 GCA_026074375.1 Tanacetum coccineum
AGTTGTTCGGTTCCAACAAAAGAGAAGAAAAAATTGTTCGATTTCAACTAAAGTAAAGTTGTTCGGTTTCAACTATGGTCGAGTTGTTCGGTATCCACGTCAGTTAAGTTGTTCGGTTTCAATTGTGGTCGAGTTGTTCGGTTTCCACTTCAGTTAGGTTGTTCGGTTTCAACTAAATCGAGTTGTTCGGTTTCAACTGAGATTTAAGTTGTTCGATTTCCTCTTAAGACAAGTTGTTCGGTTTCAATACAAAACAAGTTGTTCGACTTGAGTTGTTCGACTCAGTTGTTCGACTTGAGTTGTTCGACTCAGTTGTTCGACTTGAGTTGTTCGACTCAGTTGTTCGACTTGAGTTGTTCGACTCAGTTGTTCGACTTGAGTTGTTCGACTCAGTTGTTCGACTTCAGTTGTTCGACTTCCACTACTACGAAACCCAAAAACTTAAAAACACAAAAAGACACCTTTTTGATGATTGTTTTGCAAAAATACTTGTACAACTAGTGTTACTAAACCTATAGGAACAAGAAAAATGAAAACTTTAAGGTTTTTAAGCCAAAAAATTTAAAATCAAGATTTTGCTCTTTATAAGATTTTTGAACACAAAAAAATGTAACAAAAATGATGATTTTCTTGATTCTAAGCTTGTACACCTATATCATAAAGATACTAGATCAGATTAACCAATGTAAAAAATCCATTAGTGTACACAAAAGCTTTGGAATCAAAGAAAAAAATAAAGGACGATTTTTGCTTAAAACACACGAACCAAAAAATACATTAAACATAAAAACTAAACACACCACTCCATGGCTCTTGATACCAATTGAAGAATACAAGTAATCTTTGATATGTGATGGGAAGGAACTTAGTGAGAGAGAGTGGAAGGAAGGATGTATTCTAGAGAGAGAAATTAAGAAACATGTAATTCATAAGTGAAATGAGAATACAAACCAACCAACACCCTCTCCAAAGCATGAAGAGGGTATTTATACTTATAAATATAACTGGCCATGGGCCTTAATAGACTTTCTATGGGCCTTTGGGCCATATTAGCTTAACTAACTTAACTACAGGCTTTGACTATTCTACATTGGAAGTGACTAATACTTTTCTTGTTTCTAACACAGTTCACTCAAATCCACCTAAATGTTACTCTCCCAAATGCCATCCATTTCTGTTTACATGTATCCCAGATAATTACACATCACAACCCTTTAAAGTCCTCTTTGATGGTAACTATTAGTACTTACGCTAGCGGTGGAGGTTTGATCCTTTATCAAGCCTATGGTAACTTTTATCCTATGACTAGGTAATGAGTTTTAAATTTTTGATTTCCATATTGTTATAATTCATTATACATCGAGAGAGAGAGAGAGAATCTAAACACTTATTGTGAGGTGCTAGTGTATTTTTCCTATGCTTCTAGTTACAAGGTCTAATTAGTTGTGCTATGAGGCCTTTAAAGAGTAAGTTAAATGCCCCTGATATGTATCTTGTTAAGGTAGAAAAGCTTATTTCCTTGAGGGCAAGCAAATCCCAAGTGTAGGGGTATGTGATGAGGTGTAATTTTATACACTTTTTAGGGTCATTTTACCCTTATAATCATGCAAAAATGACTTAAATATGCTTAATCGTTCTTCTTGCATTTTTAGCATTTGGAAGACATCTGGTTGAAATACATGTGATTTGGGCTCAATTTGGGAAGAAAACGGACAAGGTAGCTAACGGGTATGAAGATTGATGAAGATTCAAGACCAGGCTCTGGAGACACCGTTTAAATATTCTCGATCACGTCTGGACTCAAATGGGGCGTCGTTTGAATCATGGAGATAGCGTCTGGATCAGCCATCAAGTTTGAAGACCCAAAGAAACCCTAGCTTGATGACAGCGTCTGGAAAATGGTGATGCCATCATGGCCTGAATTCTATATATACAAACTCAATTCTACATTTTTCATATACACTTTTTATAGAAACAATTACGGTTTAGTTCGTGGGAGAACAAGGTGTACCAGATTTTTGGAGTATTTTAGGGTTTCCCAACCCTTCTATACTATCCCTAGTTGCTTGATTCATCATAGTGAAGTTCTTTTATCTTTTATCTTTAAATATGTCTTATTGTTTGATATATAATTGTGCTTCCTCTATCTTGAACATGCTTGGCTAGATCTTTTAATTATTTACTTATGATTGTATGTGAATTGGTATGTAGATCTTAACTTTGTTGTCTCCTGTTGATGTGTGTGCATGTTTAGTCTCTTATAATGAGATCTTAGGAGACATGATTGCATAAAAAGGATTCCACCAGTAATAGTCTTTATACTACCTGACCTGTATGTGGATGACCCGTGTTTATCTAGACTAGGGTCCTTTTAATAGTCGTCATGATACCTTACTTATACGTTGCTCTAGTTAGTTATTTTGTAGACGTCATTTTCGTGTAATTAGCCATGCATTAGAATAGTACCTACATATACATCACAAGTGTGACAAGGTAATAGACTTAGGGAAGCTACCAAGGATCATACATGATTAATTAAACACTATTCTCCCATCATACGAATTCCCTTAATCTTAGTTAATTTAATTTAGTTTTAATTAGTAGTTCAAAACAAACCACCTTCAAAACCTGAGATTTTACTTGCTTTCTTAAAATATAAAAAAAACCAAAAATAATCTTCGCTCAACCTCTAGTTCTTAGCTACATTCAATTGGGACCTTTACTGACGCCTATTCCCTTAGAGAACGATAACAAACCTCGTGTCTTGCCTATACTACACTACAACGGTTAAGTACCCAGCCTAGGGAGTTGTAAAACTTAAAGTGAAGTTTACAACCTCATCAACTCAAAGATGAAGAGTTTGCACAAATAACAGTGTTTGGATTATATGTTTTCCTTTCTAGTGGTGAAGCATTATCATTCGTGTTGTAGAAAGTTTCAACGGACTTTTTATTAGGAATCCATCTAAGACCAATATAAGTAAAGATTCTACCTATTGGTTTCCATGTAAGACCAGATGTAGGAGGCGTTGTTTTTAGATACACATCGGAAGACTTATTTGGAGAAAACATTTATCTTATGGGGATTTGTCTGTCATGTTTCTTAGAATCACTTTTCTTTTCTATGGGCATATATCTCTTTGTTGTCTTATGGGATTGTGCATTCTTTTTATGTACAGAGGTACATGAATGTACCTTTGAGATGTATTTTAAGATGCACTCATCATGGTTTACACTGTAAATGCACTTTTTGCATGCAGGACATGCCAAGTCTTTTGACTTTACGAAAGGCATTTGATTCCTATATGGTTCTACTATGTTAGCAGTTCTATTCTATACACGACTACTCATGGATGGTGGCCAATTCCTAGGTTGTTGATTAAAGTTCCTAGGTTTTAGTTTATTACCATTAGCAATGTTTGGTAATCTAGTAGATTGTTGCACACTAGGTTTGGTATTCACGGCTTTGCCTTTCTAAAGTTGTGCCTTTTACTTAGTTTCCTCTAGGTAGTAGTTATGAACCATGTCATTTGAACCTACAAATTCCCTTAGTGACTGAAATGACACATGCTTTGGGCTATTCCTAGAAGGGCCAGGTGCATTGACATTATAAGGCTTAGAAAAAGACGATTTCCTAACTTGAGGCCAAGAGTGTAGAGTGACTGGTTTTGTCAGATTATTAGACACATCAACTTAGGAGGAAGATCGATGTATTGCAACTTGGGATCATTCAGATTTATACGTAGTTGGTTGTCTTACCACTGGTTAATTTCTGATTGGTTGCAAAGGCGGTTTCCCCAAGATTGATTGTTTTTCAAAATTAGTATCCACACCCTTTCCTTTGATCTTCTCAATGAGTTTCTTTAACTCACTTATGGCAATGTTCTTGTCTTGTAATTGAGCTTTCAAATCTTATATTTCAAAGTATTATTCATGTTCTTTTAGAAATACAGTTGACTCTGTTTCTTTGCAAACTGTGTTATTTTTCATTTGTTCTTGACATTGTTGTAAAGCAAGTTCAAGAGAAATTGAGTGATTTTCAATTTTAGCAAAACTTCTTAAAAGCTCATTATAAACTTCTTTACTAACAGTTTCAGTTCGTTTAGAAAGCTTTTCTGCAAGACATTCACATTCTTTGATTATATGTTGATACATGCATTGCAATTCAGTGTGAGCATCTAAATCAGATAAATAATGCAAATAAGAACACATAACATCATTAGACACATACTCTTGGAGAAGTAGATGATACATGTTTGAAAAATCTACTTTATCAAATTCAAGTTCGTCAATTTCTTTTTCAAAGGATTCAATGTACTTTAAATTAGCATGCATTTCTTGTTTAAGTTCACTTACAAATCTAAAACTATCATTTTGTGTTTTTAGAGCAAGAGGCATCAAACATGTTTTGATTAAAACTTCCATATCATGAGCAGTTGGTGTACGAAAATGATCATGAGAATGTTTTCCAAAGCTTGATCAACGAGTTCTCTAAAGAGCAGTGTACCCCATCGTGTATAGTGTAGTGATTAATAAGTACATGTGTTGACCCAAAGAACAGTTGGTGTCTCTAATTGTCTAACTAGTTTATTAATCTACCTAAGAAAGCAATAAAGAAAGCATGTTGGAATTTTAGTAGAATTATTACAGGATGCTTGGGTGGTAAGCCTTGCTGTCGAAAAGGGAAATGGTATAGTGGTGGACAACTAGGTATGATGAACGCATTTAATTATGATCTCAAGTGCAATGTCTAATCGGAACCTTAGATGGGGACTAAAATCATTAGGTTCAATTTTGTATTTGAAACCTAACCTATGTCTACTAAGTGGAATAGACTCACAAGGAGAATTAACCTATTCTCGGTATATAGCTAATAAGGGTTCCATTTAACTTATGAGATATGCTTTATTCTAACAGGTGGTCTCCTATTAGCTCGTGTTCCTTAACCAAATATTTAATGATAAGGTCTCGCCTCATGGGTAAAGGTCGAACAACTACAAGGATTGGTCTTCATGTAATAAATCATCCGTGCCAAGGTCTTTGATATCGTATAGATCCTTGGCCGTGCTAAAACTTATATCAAAACCTAGACAGGCACACAAGGTTCTAAAAGCATACTACATGAATTATAAAGGAGGCAATTAAGTGCCGAATAACAAATAATAAAACATAACAAATAATCATATCATCAACAAATTAAATTGCTGAATCCAAATAAATCAAAATAATTATTAAATTAAATTGACCATAATAAGTTGATGAACGAATACAAGTTGTGCCAATTGAGTGCTACCGATCCCATAGTCAAATTCCATGGCAAACCACACCTTGCTCGAACACTTTTTCCTCTTTTCTTTCTTTTCGGTACCAGGAACGAATTGATTGTATCTGTACTCATGTGCCATCTATTTATACTTAAATACATCTTTGGTTGTTGTACGAGTTTGCCCCCTCAACATTGTGGTGTAAAATGAAACATTCATTCATTTTATACATAATAGTCCCTGTGATGACTCATACTTTATGGCATAACGGCATCGACCACGTTACACCATAAACCTAATGATGCAGCTTACATCTTGTAGCGTAAAAATATGTTACGGCGTAATTAAATCCGCACGTTACGCCGTAACCCTTAGTCAGCATAATTATCTTCAATAATAAATATTTTACGGCATAACTCCTACAGGATGTTATGCCGTAATGCCTTCGTCAGCACCAAATCTACGTTATTAATAATTGATTACGGCGTAACTCATGCGGGACGTTACGCCGTAATATCTTTTATAATGCGGTTTTTGTTGTATTTTCATTATTTTGCCATTTTTCCGCATCTTTTCCGTTCCAATGCCTCTAATTACCTGAATTCGTTAAATAAATGAATTAAGTACCGAATTCATATAAAAATGATATAAAGTGAGGCAATAAACGCGGGAATTTGATATATAAAAGTATTAATTATTTGATGTTATCAAATATCTCCCCACTTGACTTCTACTTGTCCTCAAGTAGAACCTTTTAAATAATTCTCAAAAAGATATCTCCCTAGGTTTTTAAGGAAGATATGAATTTAAAAATCACTTATGCTAGAAAATTCTAAACCGAGCACCTTACAGAAGGAAAAAACAAATCACACTCATAATCTTACTAATCTATGTGTTTCATTTTTGGTGATCACTCAACTGCTCAGTCATAACATGTATTTTATAATAAGCTAATAATGTGATCTTGCGGAGTATGCTAACCCATAATCTAGGATGGCTTATAGTTCCACCATCCTCTTCATCACAAGGTGGCTTATAGTTGTACTACCTGTAGTCAGTTTTATAATACGTACCGACCTCAGGAGCTATTACATTATGTGGCTTATAGTTGCACCAACTTTTTCTTTATTTTTTTTATTTTTGCTCCTGGATATAAACAACACATCCCACCACTTGAGATAAACAGTATCAAAAGTGACAATACCGAGGGGTCTTCTATGATTAATATAATATGTCATCAACGAAAGTGCTAATCTTCAAACCATTTTCCCCGAAACATTAACTTAGGTAGCCAGCAATTTCAACATAAAGAAAAATAGACTACAGGGTAGGCTAAGGTGAAATGGTGTAACAAACATAATTGGTGTAAACACGGATAGGCTAAACAGGGTGATCTAGGGGTATCTTGCACTAATAATGAATGCAAATAAGGGTTTAACATGGGGAGGTCAACAAGTCAGTGTGACAAGTTGATAAACACACACATAAAGGCTATTTTGGTGAATTCCTAAGACGTTGCCCTCTCAATTTGTCTATTCCTGCTAATCAATCAGGTCTTGAAATGATGTACATGCCAAGTTCTAAAGTCTACAATACTACCGGCACACTCATATATTTGGTGGATTTTTGTATAATAGATGAAAATGGAATTATTAGGCTTAACCTCCCCAATTGGAATAAAGGGTTATAGTGTGCTCGACAAAGATTAATTCTAGTTTATTAGGAAAAACATGTCAAAAATTTTAAAGTTGGCATAATTTTTCAAAGAAAACTAGAAAATCAAAGGCGAATATTAGTCAAGTGATAATTCTACTCTCATCCCCCACTTTGTTTGTACAATGTCCTAATTGTACATTAAGGAAATGAAAATTAAAAATAAGAGTAGAATTAGAACGGAAGACTCCCCTGGATTTGCTCGAAAATATAAAGAGACAACATGCTCTAAGCCATGCTCCAATTCTGCTTCTTCGAGCAACATCCACCATCACAGGCAATATCACCATCTGACTATAAAGCATTCAACTAGACTGGTTTAGAATGCTTCCTCGCAGCTTGATTATCATCATAGCACCCCTCTATGTGCATTACATGTATAGCTGCAAGAAAGACTAATACCAAAAGCATAAACCAGGATAGAAAACACCATAGCACAAAATATACAAAACTATACAAAACCTAACTCACTTTCATAGGAATCACGGTTGCATTTAGCGTATGCAATAAGCCTTTTAAACCACTTGGTAGCCCAAGTGGACGAGTGAAGTCTCGTGAGGGTTTCTAGAAAACATACCCACAAAGTTCATTTACTTGTACAGGGTTTAGAAATGTTTAAAAACTTGAATTTTTGTATTTTCAGAAAGAGGTTACGGCGTAAACTCGGTGGTTACGCCGTAATTGAGTGGTAATTTGAATATTTTAGTTTAGTTGTTACGACGTAACCATGGAAAGGTTTACGCCATAATGGATGTGGTTACAGCGTAACCTTAGGTGTTATGACGTAACTGCTGCTACAACAGCTATATATACCACACAATTATGGGTCGAGCCGGTCTTGATTTTACCCTCCTTGCTGCTGAACCTACAAAAACAAGTGAGAAACATACAAACAAACTCAATGCAGAAATAAAATGAGCTAAACTAAAGGATGGGTAGGATTGTCTCCTAAGTAGCACTTTTCTTTTGAACTGAGTCTTTAAGTTAGACTCAAGCCTCTATCACAGGCTTATTTGGACATCTCTACACATGTCCAATCTTCATGTCACCTTGGTTTTCACACCAAGATCTCCTCATCCTATTCATAATTTGATCATCCTGCACACTAACAAATCCATGCATCAAATGTGTAATAGAACAGGAGCTCACATTTATGGCAAATACTTGACTCGTAAATACCGCATGAATAAAACATTAAGGTTGACATGCTCAATAATAAAATAGAGGCGACATTAGAAAAAATTTTAAAAGGTTCAAGCAATGCCCAAACTGTTTTTGGTGTCTTAGATCTAGTTCAGAGGTATATCGCAACAAGCACTACCAAGTTACGCCATAACCAAGTCTAAAACGATTTTTTTTCTTTTCTTTATTTCACACACTAGTTACACCATAACTAATTGAACTTGTTACGCCGTAACATAACAAGTTCAGCCGTAATCCAAAGAATTACGCCATAACAACACTTAATCAAACATGCAAACACACAAAAATAGGAGAAGAATAGAATGTTCAATCACACAGAAACACACATATATCAATCAAACAATCAAAAACTACAAAAACCATTCCCCTGCAGCGGTGCCAAAAACTTGATGCGTAATTTCTTTTAACAAAAACTACGTCAGGTTTTACATTTATAAAACACTAACTACCTCGACTATTCCTACGCACTAAAGAGAAGTGTACCCTATCATGTATAGTGTAGTGATTAGTAAGTACGAGTATCGACCCAAAGAACGGTTTGTGTCTCTAATTGTCTAATTGTTTTATTAATCTACCTAAGAAAGCAATAAAGAAAGCATGTTGGAATTTTAGTAGAATTATTGCAGGATGCTTGGGTGGTAAGCCTTACTGTCGAAAAGGGAAATGGTATAGTGGTGGACAACTAGGATTGATGAACGCATTTAATTATGATCTGAAGTGCAATGTTTAATCGCACCTTAGATGGGGACTAAAATCATTAGGTCCAATTTTGTATTTGAAACCTAACTTATGTCTACTAAGTAGAATGGACTCACAAGGAGAATTAATCTATTCTCAGTATACAGTTAATAAGGGTTCCATTTAACTTATGAGATATACTTTAATCGAACACGTGGTATCCTATTAGCTCGCATTCCTTAACAAAATATTTAACGATAAGGGCTCGCCTCATGGGTAAAGGTCAAACAACTATAAGGATTGGTCTTCTTGTAATCAATCATACGTGCCAAGGTCTTTGAGATCATATAGATCCTTGACCGCGCTAAACCTTATATCAAAACTTAGACAGACACACAAGGTTCTAAAAGCATACTACATGAATTATAAAGGAAGCAATTAAGACGATAAGATTATTAAAGATATTCAATAAATTATATGCCGAATAACAAACAATAAAACATAACAAATAATCATATCATCAACAAATTAAATTGCTAGATCCAAATAAATCAAAATAATTATTAAATTAAATTGACCATAATAAGTTGATGAACGAATACCAGTTGTGCCAGTTGAGTGCTATCGATCCCCTACTCGAACTCCATGGCAAACCCCGAAGGGTTTGCCCTACACCTTGCTCGAACACTTTGTCCTTTTTTCTTTCTTTTAGGCTCAAACCACCAGGAATGAATTGATTGTATCTGTACGCATGTGCCATCTATTTATAGTCAAATACATCTTTGGTTGTTGTACGAGTTTGCCCCCTTAACATTGGGGTGTAAAACGAAACATTCATTCATTTTGTACATAATAAGTCCCTGTGATGACTCATACTTTACGGCCTAATGGTATCGACCACGTTACGCCGTAAACCTTCTGATGCAGCTTACATTTTGTAGTGTAAAAATATGTTGCGGCATAATTAAATCTGCACGTTACGCTGTAACCCTTAGTCAACATAATTATCTTCAATAATATATTTTACGGCGTAACTCCTGCAGGACGTTACGCCGTAATGCCTTCACCAGCACCAAATCTATGTTATTAATAATTGATTATGGCGTAACTCATGCAGGACGTTACGCCGTAATATCTTTTATAATGCGGTTTTTGTTGTATTTTCATTATTTTGCCGTTTTTCCACATCTTTTCCGTTCCAATGCCTCTAATTACCTGAATTCATTAAATAAATTAATTAAGTACCAAATTCATATAAATATGATATAAACTGAGGCAATAAATGATAGAATTTGATATATAAAAGTATTAATTATTTGATGTTATCAGAGTTCTTGAGGACTCTTATTTCCCATGTGTTGAACAACCATATGATGATTTGGAAAATGGCAATCTTGATATTTATGAACCACGACATTGCTGTGATGAATATGAGAGAATGTTTGCTGAAGCTGTAATCTTAATTGATAATAGATTGGTAAAACTCATTGACATAACTTTGGAGCATTGGCTAGACCTTAAATTCGGAAATCATAAAAAGGTTGATATAGAAATCAAGGAAGGTGTGGTGGATACATGGTTAATTCGAAGCTATAGGAAGCAATTCGAGGAGTATATGGAAATAAATGGGCGATTGGAAGTAAATGGAGTTAACAACGATGTGGAATATGATACAACTAATGTTGATTTTTCAAAATGGTTAGCTTCTAAATTTAATAACCATATGACAATGGATTGGTACACAAAGAATGCATTATGGCTTTATTATAAAAGGGGTGATAATGAAGAGGTATTAACTTATGATGAACTTTCTAATCTTGAAAAAGAGAATCTGGGTGAAGGTAATGAAGTTGCTAAAGTCTTTAAGATAGAAACAGATATATTCCTCTTTGAGACACCTCTATACAAATAATTCAAGGAGTTTAATCATCTTCTTCAGATTGATGCTGATGTGCTCACTAGAGATATACCATGATTTAAGACATATGAAGATTATAAAAATACATGGTACTATGAATGGAATAATGAAATGCCATGGGTTGATGAATAACTATGGTTGGAAGATGGGATTAGAAGGAACCTACTAATGATATATGTCATAAATGCACGCCGTTTGGTTTCAAAAGTGGACATGTTGAATGGCCCAATTGTAACTGGAGAGAAGATAGATATTGTAACGGAGGAGATTTACCAGGAGTAATTTGAGAATGCAAAATGGTTTATTTTCAAGATTATGAGTGGTATGAAGGATTGGAAGATGGTGACTTAAAAAAGAAACTTTAAAAGAAAAAGTTATCTTGGAAGGATCATGGGGACATGAGAATAGAAAAGGAAAGAATATTTTCTCTTGGTTAAAAGAAAGTTTTGGTAATTATCATGAACTTGATTATGAATTAATGTTGAAGTTAGAAGAATATTGGTGGGAAAAAAGAGGGGAAGAATTGAGTGGAGATGCCTGGAGCAATAATTTACCTAATGAAGAGTGGGAGCATTATGAACATACAACTTACATAAATACCGATGTCAATTCTAATCATGACACTTATAATAATGTTTGTCAAATGTTTAAGAGTCGTGTAGGAATAAATAATGATAATGATGCATTCAAGCGAATTAAGAACGGTTTGATAATCATGAGCCAATGGACGATGATGATATCAAAGACTCAAATGATTACTTGATTCCAAAAGATGCACCTTACTATGTTGATGAAGAGGAAAAAGGATTCAAAGAAAGAAGGAGCAAATTACTTGGGATACCTTATAAGAAACCACCAATGTTCAAATCTGAAAAGTTCAAGGTCATAAAATACTCATTCGGTCCAGCGGAAGAATATGTTTCTATTAGGGAGTACGAGTATGATCTTTGGGTGAGAATCAAAGAAAATGTGTCTAACTTCTACCAAGATATTTTTGACAAGAAAGATGAAGGGTGGTTCGTGACGAAGATAATGCAGAGCTGAAGGGAGTCTAACTTAAAGACTCTTCAATAAACAAAGTGCTTGCCGGGAGATAACCCGGAATGTTATTTCAATTTTCGTATCTAGTTTGTCTGTCTAGTATATCAATACGGTGTATCCAACCTAATAGATACGACATATTGAATACCCTGGACACACTATCTTTTTATTTTTTAGTACTTTTAAAACTTTATTGTCAGACTTGTCAATACGGCGTATTTAGAATTCTGAATGCGGCGTATTTGACCTCTAACCTGTATTGGTTATTTTTATTACAGGTTTCAATACGGTGTATCCGTCACCATAGATACAGCGTATCAACTATCCTATACAGTTATTGTTTTTATTTTCTTATTCTAAGCAAACGTTTATTTGGAGATACAATTGCTGTGATTTTCTTTACTAAAAGTGAATGAAGAAAGTGGTGGTATGCATATAATCTGGAATCTTATGTGTGTTGTTCATGCTGGTATCAGACATTTTTCACAATACAACACACATAGTTGCTCATAAACCTATCATGAAGGATCATACTGAGCAAATCCTAGGGGAGTTTACGTTCTAATTCTTTTTATTTTTTGTTTTTATGTTAAATTTATACAATGTAGGCGTTGTATATCTCAAGTGATGGGAGCAAAATTAGGATGCTACTTGTCCTTATTTTCACAAGAATATGCCTAATTTTTGCTTAAATTTTTTAAAAAATTAGCATGTTTTTTTTGTAGATTATTAGTTGCTTAACCCGCACACATAACCCTTATTTCCATATTGTGAGGATTAAGCTTATTCCATTTCCCCCATTTTACCAAAATTCCACAAATATATGAGTGTGCCAGTGATTGTAGTAAACTTTAGAACTTGGCGTGGTATACTATTTGAGACCACCATAATAAGTATTATTTTTATAATTAGAGTGACTTTTCTGGATTAGTAAATTTCTAGGATTAAACCAAATAGCCTATGTCGTTTACAAATATTATTTGATATTAACTAACTACACTGGTTAGATAACTCCCCTATAAAAACCCTATTGTTACTCTTATTTTTAGAGTAAGATACCCTTAGAAAAAGCTTCTGAGCCATTCCTTTTGTTTCTTACACCACTAAAATATGTTTCGTAACACCTTTACACCTTAGCCTACCCTGTAGATTAAAGTTTGTGGCTGGTTGCTAGTTGCTTTTGTGTAAAAGTGTGTACTTCCTGTGTTCGTGTGCGTATTTCTTATCTTTGGTTAGGTCGAGAATTTCACATTGCAATGGGAATGTAAAAGTAGTTTCTTTTATTGTTTGTGTGTTTACTACTTTTACTATTATTTTTATTATTGAGTCATGAGCATTATGGAATTATTAATCGGATTTATTATGATCATGAAATGGTGAAATTTTACACCTTTATTCGTTTTCTATTTGTTTAGAAAAAATCAAAAAAATACAAAAATACAAAAAAATGTAAGAGAGAAAAAAGGAGAGGATTGTTAGATAATCGGTTCGTCTAAACTTAACCGATTTTATTTTTATGAGATAATCCATTATTCGTTGGTACGTGCTATAAACCAAAGATGTAGAGTGTTGCTATATATTATTAGAATTTGGTCGCAAAATTAACCAACTATGTGTTTTTTTGTATTAAGTGGTATATATCGCTACTATTGTTATACTATATTATGGATGAATCAGAGTTGGTTGTTGTCTAGGATGATGATTAAAACATCTTTGAGTCTAATTCATGTCTACCAAACAAAGAGTGTGTTTTTTGTGTTAAAGCTTGAGTTAGTCGGTGATTTGTGTCTTTTTCAAGGTTGTGGTTAGGAAAGTAGCTAGCAACATTATTGTTTATTAGTTGGACTCAATCTATCTGTTTTATTATTTTATTTTACACCAATTATATATGTTTCCCATGCCTAATCCATGCCCCATATCATTCTTCATCCTAACCTTTGGTTTACTCGAATGAGGGAGTAAAAAATCACATGTGTCTCATTCATGGATTTGGATGTGTATGTGTGGTTTCGTCGCCCTTGTTGGTGTAATACTATTGATGAAGATTACTTAATCCTATTCTTTAGCTTATTTGAGTTAGGGAGTGAGCAATCACAAGTGTCGCGGTCATGGATTTAGACGTGCATTTGTGGTTTTGTCACCTTTTCTAGAATATTGGTATCGATAGAGATTAAAAAGAGTGATCAACCCTTAAGCCTTGTCATATTAATCCAATTTACCTTTTTAGACTTATTATTCCTTAGCTTTAGCGGTGGAGATGTGTATCCTTGCCAAGCTTATGATAGAATAGTCGTCATAACCGAGCAATTTAGTTAACTACCAAATGTTACCACATAGATTAGTTGAGTAATTTGAGTGATTTCGTTTCCTATTTTGTGAGGTGTTTGGTTGTGCACTAGTATTTGAAAAAAAACGCTTAAAAGAAAAATCTTAGACATTCGTTTAGGATACGTTTTCATAAGATAAACCTAAAGTCTACTTGAGGACAAGTAAGATTCAAGTGGGAGGATATTTGATGACATCAAATAACGTCTAATTATTAGCATCATTTATCCCATCTATATTGTTCATTTTATATTATTTTATATAAGATTTGATACTTAATTACTTATCTTTATGAATTTCAGTTATTATTGAGAAATTAGTGAAAGTTAGAGAAAATAACGTGTTTTGGAGCATAAATGAAGAAGTTCGAGAAAGCCTACTGTAACACCTCCAAATAGGGTCACAGCGGAATAATGAGTCAGGGTGTGTTACTTCGTAGATCAATAGCACAAGATATAAAAACGACCTCTAAAAGGGTCGTTTAAAAGATGATACATTGGATTTATTGAAATTGTTTAATACAAAGCAGAACGGCTTAAATTGTTCAACATTTAATAACAAAGATTTTAGAACATAACAAATATATCCCAAGGTGTAATGACTCCAAATCTTTAATGCATGACTCCCCAAAAGAGTATCCCCAATGTATTCTTAGCACCTCATGCCTTATTGACCTGAGAAAACATGCTTTAAAACGTCAACATAAAGTTCATGAATTCATAGGTTTATGTAAATATAATGTAGGACCGCAAGATTTTCCCCGTGATAATGCAACAGATGCAAACAATACAAAATGTAATTACGTTTCCCTAAGCTCATGACACTGAAGCTCGACATGTATGAATTGCAATATAAATAGCCAACATTGCCCTTGATGATGTTCTAACCCGTAACATCCCAAATCCGACATGGTATACATTCGTTGTCCGTCAAACCAGCACAGTGAGTGCTACTCACCCGAACGGGGATGTCAATCCCAAATAGATCTATTTATAACATTCGTGCTCACACAAAGTAATTGACAGTTCATGATAATGCGCTTAGAGGGTTATCGCTACTTAGGCAAACACGTAATCATGATCAAATGTACACTTGCGTCCAATTTGTAAAAAAATGTATGTTTTGTGGAAACCTTAATTGTAGGCTTCATAGATCGTTTTGCCCATCTAGGATATCATAACATTGATCACGCAAGGGAATAACAAATAAGAACAACAATATTATGAACAAGGTTTTTATTCATAAACTAATAAACTATAAACTATTCGACTTTAATCAGTCGACTATGAACTATTACATAAACTAATAAGCTAACTATTAGACTCTCATTGGAGAGATCTAACTATGATGGATAATCAATACTAGACGCCTACCCCTCTTTATATACTAGAGGGGTTAGGGTTTACAAGACAAGATAAGATCAAATAAAATTAGGAAACTATAAATCAGCATTAAATACTATTTGACTAATCTTCAATCAGCATTAATGTTATTCCAGCTTTGTCTTGTAGGTCCTCCATCTTTAATATGTTTTGTCATAATCAACTCAAAGTATAATTCCCAACAATCTTCCCCTAGTTGATAATGACAAAACCAATAAGCACAAGCTTCCCCTGAAGCTAATATAGATGAAGAACTTCCCCTGAATCCATGCACTCTTCCCCTTTTTGTCATAATCAAATAGGAGTGCATGTAGATGGTAAATAAACAATAAGCTTCCCCTTAACATGTTTACCATCTCTTGAATCATGGACTTAGTAGGCTCCAAGCAGCAAATTATCAATGATGAAGAAAAACAAATAATACGAATTTGTTAATCATGCATAATTCTTGTAGACAACAAATAGTAACATGCCGACAAATAAATTTTGTAAATTTATTTATGTTCATGCCAACGGCCACCATCACAGTGAGCTCTGTTGCATCAACGAGAAACCAGTCATGTGTGAAAAATCATATCATGAACTGTATCGTATCATACTCCAACCAAATCTGTAAAAGAGCGTGCAACAACCAATCAAGAATCATATCATGAACTGAATCTTCAAAATGAACTATACACATCATCATTGTTCAAGATCCAAGCGCGTCTGTTGTCCCATATCGGACGATGCTAGCAGAAGAAATCGTAAGCAGACCAGTAGGAACCATAAAGCCTACCAGCAGGAACCATAAACTACCAGCAGGAATCATAAGCTAAAATTTCCGATGAAAACCTTATAAACCCTAGATCGAGAGCCACGAGGCTCTGATACCAATTGTGGAAACCTTAATTGTAGGCTTCATAGATCGTTTTGCCCATCTAGGATATCATAACATTGATCACGCAGCGGAATAACAAATAAGAACAACAATGTTATGAACAAGGTTTTTATTCATAAACTAATAAACTATAAACTATTCGACTTTAATCAGTCGACTATGAACTATTACATAAACTAATAAGCTAACTATTAGACTCTCATTGGAGAGATCTAACTATGATGGATGATCAATACTAGACGCCTACCCCTCTTTATATACTAGAGGGGTTAGGGTTTACAAGACAAGATAAGATCAAATAAAATTAGGAAACTATAAATTAGCATTAAATACTATTTGACTAATCTTCAATCAGCATTAATGTTGATCTTTATCTTTTAGCTGAGCATTAAATACTGTTTGACTAATCTTCAATCAGCATTAATGTTATTCCAGCTTTGTCTTGTAGGTCCTCCATCTTTAATATGTTTTGTTATAATCAACTCAAAGTATAATTCCCAACATCTATTATCATAGCTTTCCCTGTTTTGAGGTTGAAAACAATGAGGTAGTAATGGCCGTGAGCAATGATTGGGAAGAATGCCCGTTTTCATAAAAATATGAAAATATTTAAAATTTTAAATAATACAAGAATTTCACGGAACAAATTAATAAAATATTTTTAATATACCAATTCGACGTCCTCCATTTTCATTTTTTCTACGTTGTTTTCCATCTGAATTAACAGCATTTCGTGAAACCTGTCATACTAGGCATCTCTTTTCTTGTTAATTTCTTTTGTTTTGTCCTCCAATATTCCCGACACCTGATTCATAATTAATAAAAAATTATATAAAGCTAAGTAATTTAAGATGTAAAAGAATATAGTATTTTTTTAAATTAAAAAGATCCTACCATCATTGATGTGTAAAAGAAATGACGTTTCATATTCGTCATTTTGAATTTTTCCTCATAATTGAGTATAGAAACGTATACGTCGATCACTGAAGTATCAATTTCAAGCCCTAGTGCCAGTGATTGAACATTCGTTCTGAATAAAATCAGACCTTCATTGTCATTGAAGACCTATCTCTACTGCGTCTAAATTATCACAAGATAAGACATACACCATAACAAACGAAAACATACCACCAGATAAAAAGACATGACACTAATATCACACACTACTGAACAATTTTATACATACACTAGTGATATATCTCTAGTGATATATCAAACACACTTATATCTCTATCATTATCACTTGTGATGTTTCAAGTGACAAATAACATTCTATAAGTAAAAATAAATGGATACTTACTCTTCCTCTTCTTGTGTACTGAATATGCTTATTCCCAAAAGCTTCTCATCCCCTGTAAGTTCTATAAATGGGTCTACCGTCTTGTTTATGTATTTGGATTTTAGTCCCATTTTCTTTTTCTTTTCGATTAGAATCTTCATTTTTTTCATATGTTGGGCTTGCACCGAGGTCAAATGTCGGTTGAGAACCTTGGAGTGAATTTTCTATGCCGAAAACAGGACTTTCATGAGAAGATGATCCTATTTGATCCTTTTCTTTTTTGCCTTTTATTTTTTGTTCTTGTTCTTTCTGTTGAGCTTTCTTTCTTATCTCGGCGGAGAATTCACGCCCTTTTCTTATTATTTCCTCTTCATTCTCAAAAAAACTATCCCAATTTACATCATCTGTTTGATCCTTCTTCTTTTCAACACTTGTTTGTGTTGGAACAAATAGATGTTCATTTTGTATGTAGTATTCGCCATATTTTGGGTCATCAAATGGATCGATTTCTTCATTTCTTTTTTGATTTGTTGCCTTTTTATTTGCCATCCCTTCTTCCTTATTGTTATCAGCCTCATCTTTTTTGGAAGTCCCCGTTTCTTGTTCATCTTTTTTTTACTACATTCAGCAATGTTTTGCTTCTCGTTTCTTCCGTCTTTCTTAATTTCTCCTACTATTTTTTTATTTTTAGCCTTTGTATATGCCATCCCTTCTTCCTTATTGTTATTAGCTTCATCTTTTTTGGAAGTCTTCGTTTCCTGTTCATCTTTTTTTCACTACATTCAGCAGTGTAGTGGGTCACATTTCTTTCGTCTTTTTGGACTTCTGTTATTATTTCAACATCATCTTCATCATTTGAATGTGTTTCCTTTCTATAACTCTCTTCATTCTCATCAGCAAGTTGTGAGCCATCATCGTTGTCATCATCAGATTCACTTGATGAAGAAGATAGGTACTCTGGCATATCAGGTTCTTTAAAAATATCCTTCATCCGTTGCTTTAGTTGAAGTAGCTTTTCATCGTCTTGAAATTTTTATCAAACTCTCATTTATCTTTTCTTATATTTCTGATTTCTCAATCAAAATGTTGTTTATGTTTTCTTCTAGCATCTCATAGAGTTCCTGTAATAAAATTTTATTATAAAAAAATCACCTTTGATATTTTGAATACAAAATTTTTTAGCTCACCTCTTTTTGATTTGGTTCTTCTCCTTCTCCTACATCATCTTGTATTTCTCCAATTCTCATATAGTCATTTTGAAGTTCAGCTATCTCTCTCTTCTTTAAAAGACTTGTGTTCCAGCTTTTGAATGCCGAAAGTCTTCTTTTCACTTTCAACATATCAAATTTTGTGTAATGCAAATATGTGAGCTGTTTCATCAAACATTTATTATATTAATAGAATACTCATCAGATTAAAACTGTTATCTTAAGCATAAAAGTAAAAATAATTCAAATCAATAACTTACCATCAAGAACATCATTGGCCCATAATACACAACGTCCTTTTTTTCAATTTTGTTGCCCAATCAAGCTTAGGCACACTTGCACATTCAATGATGTATGAACATCAGTCAATATCACTGACATCATCTCTTTCAAAAACATTCTTTAATACTGTGAAATTCACAGTCGAGCTATTTTCATAACTTCCCAACGTGTTTGCAATTAATGT
Source organism: Tanacetum coccineum (assembly GCA_026074375.1). Lineage (NCBI taxonomy): Eukaryota > Viridiplantae > Streptophyta > Magnoliopsida > Asterales > Asteraceae > Tanacetum > Tanacetum coccineum. The sequence goes on from BQNB010060993.1 coordinate 19,357, forward strand.
CAAAATGTTCATCCTGAACATATAATCAGAGTTTTTTGTTTGAATGATTACATCTGATAACGCTTTTATTGTGAGCTTGTTGACATTTTTGAACTGGTCTTTCCACTATAGCAAGAATGGATCATTGTACTCTCTCTGGCCTTCTCTTTCCAGTCTCCTTCTCCCCATTGGTAGTCCAAGAACATGTTTTACTATTTTTAGAGTTATTTCTATGTCTCCCATTGGACACTCTAACTTTATGTTTGTTGTATTCAAAATGTCAATGACATAGAATGCCAATTTGGTTTGTATTTCCAATATTGGAAATTCAATTAAGTCTTTGAATCCTATTTCCCTTATTACCTTCTTCCTTTCTGGACTTAATCCATGCATTTCTTCAAACAGTTGTCTAACTGTTGCTCTACCCTTTAACACACTGTTATGTTTTTATTTATTAATCCTTTTATTCTTTTCACTTCCTTCTTCAGAATCAACCAATTTTTCTTTTCCTTTAACCTTAACTTTCCTTTTTCGTTCAACATCTTCTTCAACATTAATTACTTTTTCTTTTCCTTTATCCTCATTTTTTCTTAAACTTTCTGTATCTTGCTGCTGTTTTTTTATCTTTTTATGTTTCTCGTCCAAGTCTTTTTCTTCATCACCTCTTTTCCATCTTCCAGGTGATTTTTTTTTCACGTTTTCTTTTCAGTTTCATTTCCTTTAGCACTTTCCTTTTTATATATTCATCATTTCTAGCCAACCATTCTTCATTTACTACCATCTTTTGATTAAATTGTTTCTTACAATCATATCGTGGCAATTGTTTCTGTCTTTTTTATTTAGGCTTATCAACATTACTATTTATTAAAATTTATTTCACATAACATATTATATCACATTTATCAAAAGTGAGTGTACAAGTTTTATCATAAATGATATCACTTGTGATATATAACAAATGATGTTACAAATGATTTTACAAATGATGTTATCGGAAGTGATATAACAAGTCATATATCACAAGAGATATCATAGGTTATATCAAATATCAAAACTTATATCAATTTCATCTCACTTCAGTTTTATAAAAAAAAAGTTGCCCGCTAAATTGTTTTTTTTTCCCATTACTATTCATCCGCTAAACTATATTAACATGTATATTCTATCACCATTAATAACACAAATCAAATTATGTTTTTTTAATAAACATATCTTCTAATCTGTCATATAATCACAGTAATGAACTAATAATTTTCATTTAACAATTTATCAACAGATAATTTATCTATAAACAAATAAGATGAATAATAATATAAAAAATTAATAAATAACATCTGAATCAACTTAAAATACAGAAAACATAACAAAATTATTATGGATAGTTATATAAGATAAATAAGTTGTTTATGATTTGAATTACTTTCAATATCACTTTCAGCATATTCTTTTTTATCGTTTTTGTCGATTATTCCTGGTGTAGATGTTGTGTTCCATTTTCGTTTTGAATTGGACTTTAGAGAGATTTAACCCCAGTGGTTCTGATTGTGCATTTTTTATCGATTGAATTTTTAAGAGAAAGTGTTTTTGAAATGGCTATTTAATTTCTAGAATGGTTGGTGTTATTGAAAACCATGACGGTTATTTGCAGTTAAGGTCCCTCCTCTTTTTTTAGATTTTTAATTTTTGTTATTCTTGTTTTGTAGTTTCATTTCTAGTTAACTTCATTTTACATCACATGTATTTATTTTCTAGAATGCTTATTTATTTTCTAGAATGGTTTGTGTTATTGAAAACCGTGACGGTTATTTACAGTTAAGGTCCCTCCTCTTTTTTTATATTTTGAAATTTTGTAATTTCAATTTTTGTAAGTTTTCATTTTAGTAACATTCATTTTACATGTGATATAAAAAGTGATATCATAGGTTATATCACTTGGGATATCGTAACTATGTAAAAAGTTAGAGTGTTTTTTTTGTAATTTAGGCATAACTAATGTTATATAGTTTAAATTTTTGTTATTATTTTTTTTTAAAGTGCCTAAAATTTACTGTTTTCTTTTTCTCCTATTTAATGCTTGCCACAAATTTCATACCACAGAACCTTAATTTCAATAGCCACCATTTTTCTCACTTAGCAAACCTTGATAGTAATTTTAATCACTTCTTATCAAAGATGGACAATGATGGTGGTAAGTTAAGTGTTGTTATATTTAGTATCTAATTCTTTCTTATTATGTTGTAATTATTAATAAATGAAAGAATCTATAAGGAACACATTTAGGATTTCCATTTGTCCAATGATTTTTAAGATAGTATGTTAATGAATTAATTATTTATTTCTACTAAATTGCCTATTGTTTTAATTAAAATGGTTATTCTATTTGTTTTTTTGTCATTTAGGCATAACCGATTCTGACATAAGTTCCTACACAAGTTCTGACACAAAGTCGGACGCAAGTTCCAATGATATAGTTTCTAGTAGAGGCCCATATGCTTATTTGCTGCAATGGTATGACGATGGATTTGACGAGAGTGTTCCTGAATTTAAATTTAACAAGAGAACAGTTTGCAAGTCTAAAGCTTCAAATAAAAGACATTACAGCTCTAAACAGGTTCCAACTCTTCAGCCTAGATTTGTATTACCTTTATCAACAGTTGGAAGTGTTGCGGACAATGAGAGGAAAGGGAAAAGAAATGTTCGTAGTGACAAATCTAAAGAGGGAAAAGTAGTTACCATATATGACATCAAATGTGATATTGCAAGGAAGCGAAACTACTATTGCAATATTGTCCCTCAGTATGTGAGGGAAAAGTAGTTTCTAAAATAACTTGACTCTATATATATATATATGCAGCATAGTAGTTTCGCTTCCTTGCAATATCACATTTGATGTCATATATGTTTTGCTTCCTTGCAATATCACAATTGATATCACATTTGATAATCTGTAAGTAGCACACTTGATCTGTCTATGGCCAAAGTCATTAAGTCTCGATGTATAACATTTTCTTCCCCCGTAAGTGTTATGCGCTTATCAAATATTCAGAACACTTCTCTCCCCCCTGATTGCATTTGATGACCATCAAACATAATCATAATCTTGTTACGCCTGAATATTCGATAGTGAAGTCATGTGTGGAGTGCGGTCTAAGCATGAGAGTCAACTACTAACTTCAATTCCAACAATCTCCCCTTATCAATATTGTGACATCATAAGTAACCTTGGTAATCCAACACTTCACTTGAATAAATCAAGGAAATGTTGTTTGTGTTTTTCGAAAACAAATTTCGAAAAAACACGATAACTACTAGATCACTTAGATTACTAGTTAACACTAATTGAATCATTAAACAATCATTTTCAAATTAGTGACCTACGTTCAGCGTTGGCTTGATGTTAGCACTGGTAGGATTTCCATTCATCATTGTGAATACTTTACTTAAGTATCACTATTGAATGTTCCGCGCAATGTCACAAAGACATGCAATGTCACATAGACATATAAGCGACTCTTGTACCTTTTTGTATCTTTGATGTTTAATACAAATGTACTTTTGTGTCCTATGTGAGATTTATGATTTGATCTCTTTTGGCTCTAGACTCAATAAGTGCTTTTTGGTTTTAGTGATCGGAGGCTGGAGCAGACTGCCACCTTTTCAATATCAACAATCTCGGAGTGAGATGTCAATAGATTATGCATTTAATCTCCGTGACAATGAAACAAGAATTCTTTTGAGAGAATCTTGAGTGGCTGGGAAGGGTTGTGCATTGCATCACTGGGTCCATGATGTCTTTCTTCAATACCAAATATCATCTTTGTGATATTCGATAGATTATGTATTGACCCGGTTTCTGCCTAAAGTTTGTGGAGGGCTTCTTTCTTTTCACCCTTTATCCATACATTTCTTTTTCATTCTTCAACCCCTTCAATGTTAAACTAACGCGTCCTCATTATCATCTTGTTGTGATTGTTCCGATGATAACTCATGCCTTAGTTAACATTATTCCCATTCACATTCTACTCCATCATACCTAAGGACCTATATTCTATCTATGGAATGTCCCTGGGTAGATCCCTCCGGTTCTGGTTGGATCATGGGATAATACCTAACCTTACCACCTTATTTCTTCTTTGATCATTGTGAGGTAGTTGGTTGATGGGTATTTAAGATCGAAACCATAAAACCATTTGAAAATCAATCAAAGTGTTTGATATAAATCAAAACATTTAACACTTTGAAAGTTTCACTTTTTGAGAAATACTCCCCCTACACATGTGCATTGATATTCAAAATTATTTTGCACATGGAGGAAAGAGTTGATTGCACTTTGAGTCTTTTAGATCACTTTGTTATTCCACACACTTAAGCATTTATCTTTCTTGATCACATTTTAATCCAATTTTCTCCCCCTCAAAAATAGCATACCATATGATATTTTTGATATCAATGGATTAAAATAGCTATATGAGATTTTGAAAACACATGGGAGAAAACGGATATAGCATGATTATCATTTGGAACCTTTTTGAATGTTCTAAACAAATTTGAAAAATAGTTACGTCAAAGTATGTTGATATCTAAAACGTATGGTCAGTAGATTGCTCACTCCTCATCCTGTTAATTTCAGGAAACGGTCGTAACCGGACACAATCTTCACCATTTGCTCATTTATCGATATAAACACACTTGTCAACAACTACTTTTAAATTGATTATTATTCATTTGTTCAAAACATTTTCCTTTATACTCCCCCTCAATAATTAAACACTTCATTTTGTATGCCACCGTAATTATATTGAGGGATAGAGTTAAGATGCCTTGGTATATCACTGAAGAACCACTTTTGAATCCACTGAATGTTTTGGATACATAAATTTTGACTTTTATGAGATGTATCCAACAACATTAAAGGCATTTGATTTTTTTTAAAACTCCCCCTCAAAAATTGATCCATTTATAAAAATGATTCGAATTTTCAAAGTATCGAGAGAAGGGAGTGTTGAACACACAATATTTGAAAGACTTTGAAAAATCTTTTTGATAAAATCTTGAAAATTTTAAATAAACTTTGCTCAAAACAAGAAGATGTCTCTTCTTTTAAAGGTAAAGCGCAATTAAGCGTCCACTTTCCTTTTATATGAAGACCAAGTTGTAATCTAACATTCGATTACAAACCATCTATATTGAATTTAGACAACAACCTTTGGAACCCATTTAAGCACGGTGCTAACGGGTCTACCAAGTTTTGAAAACCATTTTAAAGTTGTGTTAATTCGATGTAAAGATGTTGAGTTCCAACGAGAGCTTGAAACTGGTGTTTCATTTGAAAATAACTCTCGTGGAACCAATGGAGATTTAGAATTCCTTTTGACTTTCCATTGAATATTGAAACTCGATGTTTCATGTAGAGTTTTAAATCTTGTTGACGAAGAAGATTTCCATTTGTTATTGTCATTTGATGAAACAATCCAAAAATTTGTTTTTGCATCATTTGAAAATCTTCCTTTCTTGTTGATGGTCGAAGCAGAGTCATTCTTGTTTTGCATCAAAAGCATTTCTAATTTGGAATATTTGAAAGATTTTGAATGACGTTGCTTTGGTCTCCACACTTGTTTTACCGGTGTAAAACGAGAATGTGGAGTAACAAAAACTTGATTCTTTCCTATTAAAGTACTTGTCTTAAAACTCTTTTGAGAAATAGATGCTTCAAAAGTTTGGGATTCCTTAATTGGCCTCCACACCGTGTGATGTTTTAAAAGATTGATTCTTTGCATTTGAAGCTCTTGTCTTAAACCCCTTTTGAGGAAAAAATGTTTCAAAACTTTGAGATTTCTAAGAAAACTTCCTTTCTTTTTGTAAAGAATAGGTTGTAAACTGAGAAACCCTTCTTAAAAATGATTTTGAGGATTCACCCGTGTGAACCTTTTCCGAAACACTTTCTTTAGGTTTTGAAGATTTTGAAACATTGTTGTTCCATTTTTTCTGATTAAGAGAATCAATATAACACCCTGTGTTTTCAAGTCATTGACGACATCAATAAATTCACAATGTACCTTTTTTAATTGTACGTGTTTGCTTGAAATTGTAAAACGTTTAGGTTAATTCGCGTACGCCAAAAATTAGCGTTCATGTAAAGGGCATCCAAACATATAAAATGTTTACATCAAAAGCGATTATATAATTATTTTGAGGATATTATTAATTGGTTCATTTTATTTTTATCGGATACGTAAGTATATAAGTTTCGCGATAAATTGCGTTTTGCGTTTAGGCACTCCCGGAACCACAAAAACTTTTCTACGCTTCAACAAATACCCACGTTTATACCCAATACCCAAAATTTAGTCAATATTATCATACATAAGCTCTTAAAACCGGATATAGAGAGAAAAGAACAAGAAATGCAAGTTGAGAACACATTTCCATGTTTTCATGGGATGTTCTCAACTATTTGAGGACATACACCATCCCTACCATGCCTTGACCAAAGAATAAGACCTTGGCCATCCCTAGGACTTCCTATATGTCTCCTTGACTAGTCTTGCTAGTTTATTACTTATACTTTGCATAAAGAGATACATACATCACCAACACTTAGACAAATCAAACCAAAAACCTCTCCTTTTTGCCCATATATGCTACGGCATACATTCACCTCCCAACCAAACCCATACAAATTTTTCTACAATCCATACACTTCTATATACACATATTCTAAGATGTACTAAGGCATTTGCAAGCATTGGTTAACCATATTCAAGTAATAATCAAGAAAAAGGAAGCTAGGGTTTAGTGAAGGAAAGCTAGGGTTTATTAAGTGCAAGCTTGGTTTTTGTGGCTAAACAAGGGTTTAGTACTTATACATCATCATAATCATTCTTCATAAGGTCCATTTAAACTCTTTATGTTGCTATAACTTTCATTATTATGCATATGATCATTCTATTTAGCTTATATCACCATTTAAGTTTTAATCATGAAAATAAAGTTTTCACTTGAAATGACCACATGGATTACTTATATACATGTTATGTTATTACTTACATTATGTTAAAAAGGATGAGAAAATGTTGTATCATATTGTTTTGGTGTAAACATGATTATGGATAAATTAGGGTTTTCATAACTTCATAATATGTTTCAACTTAAAGAAATACATAAGACATGTTAATATTGATTATGGACTTTTAATCATGTTAATATAACACTAAAATAAAGTCCTATGGAAAGAAATATACTTGTACACACTTGGTTATGTATAAAAATGATTATTGAGAAAACTAGTAAATTAAGTTTACTTAAGTAATGTTATGGTTTTAAAATAGATTAATGGATTTGTTGACATAAGTAACTTGGACACATAAGGACTATTATGGACAAATGAGACATCATATATGTATGATTTATAAAGTATATGATATATGAGACTTGTGGTAAAATACAAAAGTAATAAAGTATAAAGAAAAGATCATAAATGGACTTAACTAACAAGCATAAACATTCTGTCCCAAATTCGGATTTTTACATATTTATTTTATATTTTTATAAGATAATACATTTCACGACGATTCCGAAAAAGTAAGAAACTTGTTAAACGGATTAATAACGAAAAAGTTACGTTAAAAACGAGTTATACGTTAATAAACGAAGTCGTAAAGGAATTTTTATAAAAACATTTTTATAAAAATTACAAACAGCAAGGGTTAGTATTTTTAACATGACAGAAAGTTATATTTTGTAAACCTCAAAAAATATAGGAAACTTTCAAAAACTAGAACGACCTCGAAAGAATCATTAAAAACGGCTATAAACGAATAAATACCACATTTACGGGTTTTACGACAACAAAAACGTTATTAAATAAAACACACGACTGAAGTGAACAGTAAAATTACCGATCACCAGAGTGTCAAAATACTAAAAATGTCACTTTATGATAACGGTCGTCTTTAATGATAACTAAAAATGGACATATAAAACGCAAAAATCGGGCTTAAAAACTGCAAAGTTAAGCTAGTTTTATTAATAAGAAAACGGTAAATTTTAAACGATTTAAAACACTTATTAAACACACCAAATTTTCCAAAAACCATCTAGTAGGTGAATGAGCTATATAGAATATATATGTGTTTATCAAAGTATATATTACTAGGAGTTTCATAATGAGGCCTCTTCGGTGGCGTTTCTGACGAGGTTTGTTGGATTTACATTTAAAGTGTCTCTAAACTCCTCGAACCGTCATGTCATTGACGCTCATTAATATTATGATAGCCCGAACGATAGTACGAGTAACAACTATAAGATTAGATTTAATACTTGGTACTTTAACCTACCTATGATAATATTAGGTTGCATTCGATCTTATTAACGTGACTCATTATCTGGAATATTTGGATTATCCTGAACTCAAGGTGAGTTTATATCCCCACATTTTTAACGATTTCAATGAATATAATTATGGGGTGGAAACATCTTGCTTTGTTTTACCAAAGTGGACGCAATAGTATTGATTACAATGTTTGCTAAGTACCGATAACCCCAGTAAACCGCATTATCATGTAACAGTCGAATTGCATAGATGTAGTTGGGCAATTACATTAATGGTGAGCGCGAGTGTTATTTAATAGATCTATTCGGGAAACGACCTCCCCTTATTCCGGTGGTTGACTTGCCTATCACCTGAGAACGACGATATAAGCCATGTCCGAATTTTAATGTATCGGGTTAGAACAATCATCACGCACGGGCTAAGTAGCAAATATAAACAACAAAGACGTTCGAGCATCAGTGTCATGAGCTTAGTGTAAATGTAATCTAGTTTATGTTGTGAGATCTGCAATGTGTTGCATTGTATCACTAAAAAGTCTAAGACGAGTCCTACACATTATGATTTTATCAAACCTATGAATACACCAAAACCCTTATTGTTGACGTTTTTTAAGCAATGTTTTTTCAGGAGATCAATGGCATGGATGCAAGTGATGCAATTGGGTTATATATTGTGATTGCACGCTTATAAGATCTAGGGTGCATCATATTGGGAAAATGTAATGTCAACTTTTGAAAATTCGACAAAGAACAAGTAAAGCTAATGCATTGAATTAAATCTTTCAATTAACTCCAATGTATCAATATTAAAACACTTTATTTGCGTCGTATCAAATAAATCTTTAGCTATTGATCCAAAGAAGATAACACGCCCCCGTACCCTAATTCCGCAGCGACCCAATTTGGGTGGGTGTTACAAAATATTCCAGACATAGAAGATGATTCTGATATATTTCTAACATGAAGGCAAATACAAGGTGAGTTTATGATTGAACAATGAGATAAGGGAGCAGAGGGCCTGATTTCAACAATAAGATTAACACCAATGCAGACAGTCCTATTCCCACACTCAGGACAATTCATAAGATATCAACTTAAAACAGGTAGCAATGTCAAGGAGATCCTAAATCAGCAGTTACAAACAAGATGGAAGATTCAAAACGCCTTCTTACAGCACACACCTTGGGTAAAGCTACATTCTACAAACAAACAGTAACAAAGTCATAAAACAACCAACAGAACTGTCTGTTTGAGCATGTTTTTCCTCTCCCAAGAAGGAAACCCAAGAACAATCACAAGCCTTAGAGGATGAGAAGTAACACGCCCCGGACCCATATTCCGCTGCGACCCAATTTGGGGGTGTTACAAATGCATCTTATGATGATGAGGGTGCAGTGGCTGACTTCAGAAATTTAGAAACTATTATGAATGTTAGTCCTATTCCTACATCAAGGATTCACTATATTCATCCTTCAACTCAAATTCTTAGAGATCCAAAATTAGCAGTTCAAACAAGGAGCAAAGTGAACAAAAGTTTTGAAGCCCATGCTTTTGTAAGTTATATTCAAAATCAGAGAAGAAATAATCATAAGGACTTCCAGCATTGTTTATTTGCTTGTTTCTTGTCTCAAATTGAACCCAAGAAGATATCTGAAGCACTTGAAGATGAGAGTTGGGTTGATGCTATGCAGGAAGAACTGCTGCAATTCAAGATACAGAAAGTTTGGATTCTTGTAGATTTGCCTTATGGGAAGAAGGCAATTGGGACAAAATGGGTTTACAGAAATATAAAGGATGAAAGAGGTGTTGTGGTTAGAAATAAGGTAAGGTTGGTTTCCCAGGGACATAAGCAAAAGGATAGGATAGACTATGATGAGGTTTTTGCTCCTGTAGCTAGGATTGAAGCCATTAGGATCTTTTTGGCCTTTGCTTCTTATATGGGATTCATAGTCTATCAGATGGATGTGAAGAGTGCCTTCCTGTATGGCACAATTGATGAGGAGGTATATGTGTCTCAACCTCTAGGTTTTGTAGATCCTAAGTGTCCTAAGAAGGTCTACAAAGTTGTGAAAGCTCTCTATGGTTTACACCAAGCTCCCAGAGCCTGGTATGCTACTTTATCTACTTTCTTGTTGAAGAGTGGATACAGAAGAGGAACTATTGAAAAGACTATATTTTTTAAGAAGGACAAAAATGATATCATGTTAGTACAAGTTTATGTGGATGACATTATTTTTGGTTCTACAAAGAGATCTTGGTGTGATGAATTTGAGGCATTAATAAAGAGTAGATTTCAGATGAGTTCTATGGGAGAGCTCACCTTCTTTCTTGGATTACAAGTCAAACAAAAAGAAGATGGTATTTTTATAAGTCAGGATAAGTATGTTGCAGAAATCATGAAGAAGTTTGATTTTGCTAGTGTGAAGACTGCAAGTACACCAGTTGAGACCCATAAGCCTTTGGTCAAGGATGAGGAAGCTGCTGATGTGGATGTACACCTTTATAGATCCATGATTGGCTCTTTAATGTACTTGGCTGCTTCTAGGCTGGATATTATGTTTGCAGTCTGTGCTTATTCTAGGTTTTAGGTAACTCTTAAGACCTCCCATCTAAATGCTGTGAAGAGAATCTTTAGGTACCTTAAAGGCAAACCCAAACTGGGCCTTTGGTATCCTAGAGTGTTGTGTTGCCAAAAATTACAAAGCCAACTTAGTTGAATATTGTTGTGTTGCTGAGAAGAGATGTTGCTGATAAAGAGGGATAGTTGAAGATGTCAAAAGTATCAAAGATCAGATCTAGATTTGACAGAGTGTTTGTTTACATCCTCCAAGAGTTCAAGAAGAGTAAACTGAAGAAACATAAATTTAAACAAGTTGAACAATCATGTTTAGGGGAGGATTGTTGGGAATTATAGTTTTCCTAACTTAGCACCGACAGTTATAGTTTGTAATGTTAGTATTAGTTCGTATTAGTTTGTACCGCCAGTACAAAATAGTTAGTACCGTTTAAGAGATATGCTTGAGATATTATAGGAAAATATATGAATTATCTTTTACGTGTTTTGTAAGTCTGTTAGGGTTTATCCTTGGTGTATAAAAGGAACCCTACGTTTGATGTAAGGCAGTTCAATTTTTTAAATTGTTATAACATTGGAATGATCAATCAATAGTGATTAACTTTAAAGGGAGGCAAGATAATTATTGTACTGTTTGTATGAATAGTTCTTAGTTGAGCAGATGAATCTTGACAATGGTGATGTTTTTCATAGAGTTATTTGGGTTCTAGAGAATAATTGGAGAGAGCTGTAGATGGTACTAAAGAACTCTTGTTGCCAGACTTGTTCAATTTTTTGTTAACAAAAGTTAGTACGATAGGGCTATTATACTTTTTTCGGGGGTTTTACTGACAGGCAAGTTTGGTACCGCTATCAAGCCGTTAAATGAAAATACAGGTAGGGTTAAAGTGTAATTTTTTGGCGTTATCTTCGACATTGGGATTCTCCTTTCTATAACACTACCCATCTTCATTTACACTAATTTATTAACCTAAACTTCTTAATCGACTTTCAATTAACAAACACTAATTTGTCATCACCGTCGATCACAAAATCAATTCAAACAATGGCTGGTTTGGATTTTTTGTCAATGCACAATATGGTTGCTACTTGGAAAAGGAATGATACGGAACACTGAGGTTCATCAAAAATTCTGGCTTCCTCACATACAGTTCAACTCCACTTGCACTCATTGTACAGTACCATCATCTAACTTCGTTTTGTTGAATAGTTTGGACATTTGCTAAGGCCAGAACAGTCCAACACATTAGTTATATAGATTGCATTGTTGCTGAAAGCCTGTGGACTATCTAAGAGGCCATCAATAAGAAGTGATTTTCTTTTTTGATAATGCTAATGGGATAACAATTACTTTTGAACAATTCAGGCTTTATTTGACACTATTTTAGTGAATAGGGATGAGGGGGACCTAAATATTTAACTTTTAACAAGCCCTATTTTCAACCCTCAATGGGAAATTCTTTTTCATACCATGAATCACTGTACAGTTCTAAAAGCACTTCTTGTTGATCATTCCACTAATATTGCCACAGCAGTTAGTGATGTGTTGACAACTAATAAAAATATAATTTTTCAAAATTAATTTTTGATGGTATGATGAGACGCTTGGATGCATCTAAGAAGTTTGTCATGTATCCAAGATTTTTACAAATCTTTTTGAGAAACCAGTTAAGGATGTGCCTGTCCCTATGGATCACTTTCCAATCCCAGCCTTAACTAAAAAGGTTTTGACATTTATGCTTAAAAAGGGTAAAAACTTTTCAGGGAATGTCACACCTTTATTTAACTCTATGTTGGTTTAACCAACAGAGGATGAGGGTAAAGTTTCAGAAAGACCATCTGAATCCCAACCAATACCCTCTCCTACTCACCCAAGTGAAGACCAACCTGAGTCACACCCTGACCCATCTCCTAGACCTTCTTCTATCCCTATTCCTGATTCCAATCCAGAGGGTTCTGGTGGGAATCATGGAGGTCAGTCATCCAGTGATAGATCCCTATCAGGGAATGAGGATGGCCTGACACTCCAAAGTGTATATGATCTTTGTATTTCTTTATGTACACAGGCCACAGCTCAAGCTGCAGAATTTAAAGATTTGAAGACTCAGATCAAGCAGCTTAAGAAGAAGGCCATACCTATTATCAACCACCACAAAGCTTGGTTTAGGGCTGATATGTTGAAGAAACAACAAAAGAAGAAGGATATGGAGAAAACAAAGAAGAGAAGGAGTGTATCCAAATAGGGGAGGAAAGTTGTCAAATATTCCAAAGGTGCACCATCTGTGCAAACACATACTGACTGGGATGGTTTGGATACTGATTTGGAAGCTTTGTTAAATGAATCCATGGACTACACTCTTGCTCAAGATGAAGGGAAGACTAATTCCAAGGTTGAGGAACCCAAAACAAGTTCCAAAACTGAGGAACTTCACTTGTCAGGTGATACATTGGTTGCAGAAGACAAGGGAAGTGCTGAAAAGGGAGGAAGCACAAAAAGTACTAATCTGCAACAAAGTACTGTCAAGCCAGATGAAAGTACTGTCAAGCCAGATGAAGGTACCGATAAGCAAGATGAAGGTATCGATAGACAGGTTGAAGGTATTGCTGAGAATAAAGATCAAGATTCAAGGGAAAGTGCTACTCCAACAGCTCCAACAACGACTTCAACACCTACTCCAACAGTTTTTGGTGATGATGAGACTATTGCACAAGTTCTTGTCATAATGAGTCAAAACAAGGTGAAACAGAAGGAAAAAGAAAAAGGAGTAGAGCTTAAGAATGTTAAGGATATTAAGAGACCAAGGCCTACATCAACAAGATCAGTGTTAACATTGAAGCCTCTTTCTAAGATCGATCTAAAAGATAAAGGCAAAGGAATGATTGAAGAAGAAGATGAATCTGATACTGACTCAGAAGATATCACTAAAGCTGAAAAGAAGTTTAAAATGCTTGCTAATGATGAAGAGATGGCTAGAAAGGTTCAAGAGGGATATGAAGCAGAAGAGGAGCAAGAAAGGTTAGCTGAGGAAGAAGCTACTAAGGCTGCATTCACCAATAAGTATGATTTTATTCATGCAAGACTCAATGCAGACAAGATTCTTGCTGAGAAGGTTCAGGAAGAAGAGAGAGAAAATTTCACCATCGAAGAGAGAGCCAAGTTGCTTCATGATACCATTGCTGCACAAAGGAGATTTCTTGCTCAACAAAGATTTGAGGTTATTAGAAATAAACTTCCTTCAAGAACTCAACTGAGAAACCAAATTATGACATATTTGAAGCATGTTGGAGGAAAGAAGCATTCTGATTTGAAGACCAAAAATTTTGAAGAAATACAAGTTTTGTATGAAAAGGTAAAAAGGTCTGATGAAAACTTCATTGCTATTGGTTTTGTTGAGGATGAAAGGCTAATAAAAGATTTGAATAAGAAAGCTGCTGGTATAAAGAAGGCTGACAGTATTAAGAAGGAAAGTAAAGAAGAAGAAGGTACCAAAAAGAGAAAACTTGGCACAAGGAAAAAGATGAAGTCAAGGAAAAGAAGATTCAGACAAGACACTTCTAAGGATGATGAAACTAATAGTGAGAAAGATAATGATGAGCTAAGATTATGCTTAACAATAGCTCCAGATGAGGACAAGGAGGTGGATTATGAAATACTTGACAAGAAGTATCCTATCATATAATGGAAATCTGAGCATCTTGGAATTAAACCACGGTATGATGAAACTAAAGACTTGGAGGAGATTAATCTAAATGTGGTGATTAGAAGCAATGGACAAAGGAGATATTTTAGTACTCTGATGAAGGTGCTTTCCATATTTGATAGAGATGATTTGAGTGATGTATATCAACTTGTGATGGACGTATACAAAGATAAGATACCTGAAGGCTTTGACAGAGTACTTTGGGGAGACTTAATGATAATGTTCAATCCAAGTGATGAAGGTGAGTTTTGGAACTCATAGTAGGATTGGAATGTAGTACGTTGGAAGCTACATGGTTCTTCAGGGGTACATACTTTAATGACTGATGAAGGATTAGTCATTCATATGCTTGTTAAGAAACATTATCCTTTGAGAAAGAAAGTGCTGGTGCAAATGCTAGAATTGCAATTGGAATCTGAATAAGACAATACTATGGCATTGGAGTTGATTAGATTTGTCAAGAAGTTAATTGCAGAGTTGGAACCTGAAAAATCTGATGGAGATAAGAAGGATCTTTGAGTGTTGGTTTCAAAATCACACAACAAATGGTCATCAGTTCACCATGTTTAACAAACATAAGAACTGACTAGTCCATAAGCAAACGGCTTGTGGTAAAGAC